>LGRX02025926.1:0-167423 GCA_001247695.2 Cymbomonas tetramitiformis | reverse complement strand
GACAGAATGGAAGAGGGCGGGCAGAGCGGAGCGCAGAGTGAAAGGTGCGTGTGCAAGGGGACAGAATGGAAGAGGGCGGGCAGAGAGGAGCGCAGAGTGAAAGGTGCGTGTGCACCTGTCTGAGCCGTCAGCTCAACGGAGTCCACTTCATTTGTACCAGAGCTCTCCGACTGCCCTCATGTTTTGCACATAGCACACATCTCTCAGTGCCGTATGCGCACCAGGTAGGCGGTGCGCCACAGTAAGCAACAGCTCTGGGGTCGCATCAGCCTGGCAACAAATCAGGTTGGGCCGCGCACATCGCTCCGCATCGCTCCAAGGGCGCGGACTGCAGACTTCCTTACGGACCAGAGGATGCACCGCGAGGCCGCAGGAAAATCAGCGGCTCGGACCACGCATCGAGGCAGTTGGTGCAACAGCGCGAACCCGCACTGGAGGGTTGACGCAGAGAAAGGAGGGAAACTAATCATACGTTGACAGGGTAGTATTGCCAAGGATACTTTCGCGTACACCAGGCCCGGGCTCCGATCGCTGAGCACTGAGATGATAGTCCGCCATTATTCAGGCAGAGGGGTCGCACGCGTGCTTTTGAGGCGTCGGAGGCAAAGGCACCTTTTCAGTGGCATCCTCTTGTGCCGGTGGCTTCTCCGGTTTCTGAATCTCGTCCGCAGATTTCACATCCTTCGTCACCTCATTCCGCGGCTTCTTGCACATGCACCTGGGGCCCCAAGCAGCGGCGCTCCCCTCGCGCATCAGCCGTTTGCGCCTGGCACCCAGAGCTCCTTCCGCCTGGCACGCTGAGGTGGCAGGGAGCGTTGGGGGAGCGCGGCGCCACAAGGGCAAAGGCGGTAACATGCGGGACGCGGCAGTGCACCCTGCAAAATGCGAAAAAGCGAATCATCGTCAAACAGCGTCGCTTTGACGTCCTTCCAAACAATTCAAGTCGAGCGATCCGAGGGTCCGGATCTGGGGCTAAGACGGGGATGCAGCACCGGCAGAGCAAGATGGTGACAATAAGGAGGAACATGCCCGCCCCGGCGAAATAGTACAGCGGAAAGCTGGCAATCTCCATCGCGTAGAACTCTGTGCTGCTACTGGACTCGTCATCCGTGGAGGCCGGCGTCTCGCTCGATTGCACCTCCGCTGTGCCAGTTACCTCCTGGGGGGTGAGGAGAGCGGGGCCAGGGGCGTGCACAGTTAACTTGAGTTGTGCACTGTACCGAGGACGGGTCTCGCAGGATGACCGGCGGCGCCAGCTCATCCCAAGGAGCCTTGCTGCCATTGCTGCGGATGGCTTTGATCACGAATGGCTTTCCTATGACGTGTCATCGTAAACCAACCAACCGCTCGGATGCTTCGCATGGAGGCGCTGGCAGACGAAGCAAAGAAAGGAGCTCCAACACTGATAGGCATTCCCAAATTACTGCACCGGGGAATCGGGGGCGCAGGAGGCGATGGCGGCTCTAAGAGATGCAAACACAAGCTGGCCAAGTGTTTCAGGGCGCTGCAGCACCCCAGCCTGCCTTCGGCACGGCCTGCTGATCAAGCATCATGGTGGAAGGTGGGAAATACCGTCGCAAAGTCCAGGCCTTCGTCTTGGCAAGCACGCAGGAGCGCATCCGATGCTGGATTCAGAGAGCTCTCCAGCGTTGACTTCACCTGTACCCGATGCCGTGACAAGGTATGCCCTGCTTATCAATCTCCATCGACACAGCAAACGCGCCGGTCGGCAGCAGTGCGACAGGATCCTCGCATCCTTTAGGAAGGGAGGCGCTACTTCCAGCCAAGTCCGCACATCCACACATATCACCGCATAATCGTCGTGCGGTCCCGGTGTATAATTACAATCATAAAACTTATAATATAATAATACGAATACCATATAATCATACAATATATCCCTGTATATCACTGGAATCTCGGAACCAAACCTCGGCCCTTAGTATCTATCGATCTCCTGTCACAAGGAGTCTCCCCCTCCAACGAAACCTGAACCCTGAACCCTGCCGCTCAAACCAAGCTCACAACCACGGAGCCGCGACTCGGGCCTCGCCTCTTGTGCTGCACTTACCGTGCTGGCGCTGGCCTCATCACCGAAGCCGGTGATGTACAGCACCAAGTCCACTGACAGCTGCGTCAAATGCCGAGTGGCGCCTGGGTGCTGCACCGACGCTGCTCCGTCTTCCCCGCGGCTCAGTAGCGCCCGGGCCCGGTGACGGAGGCGGCGGGAGCTGGAAGATATCCCCACAGCATCAGAGCTGACGCTCACAGTCTGAGCCACTGCGCTCTCGAATTTGAGCTGCTCCAGCTGGCCGAAGTTGCTCGCAGAGTACCCCTCCAAGGTCAGGGATGCCTTCACCCGGTGCGAATTTCCAGTTGTCATCGGGGGCGATGGCGGCGGCGGCTGAGGCGACGGCGATGGCGGTGGCGGCGAGAGCTCCACTGGGGAGGGCGGCGGCGGCGGGGACGTCTGGGGCGCAGCTTCTCCACCATCTCCTACATCCGTGCTGTTGGTAGCAGTGCCGTTGCCAGAGTCATCCGTGGTACCGTCACCTCCCTCGAGGCCTGTGGCATTGCCCGTGCTATCGGTGTCATTGGTCTCGTCGAGGCGACGGGGGAATGTCGGCGTGGTGTCGGCGAGGCCTGTGCCCGGAGGGGGGTATGGTGAGGGCACGCAGTCGTCAATGCAATCGCACGACACCACGGTGGAAGCGCCTTCCAAGCAGGGGAAGCTCCAGGGGTCCCCCGCCGCGCGCCAGGCATACCCCGAGTACGCCCCGTTTGCGGCCCACTCAATCGCTGCCTCATGGGCGAGCTGCACCTGGAATACGCACCATCCGCGTCCAAACCATTCCTCAGCCGCTTCACGCTCAACATAGAGTGCACACTGGATGTGCTGGTGTCTATGCGCCTGGCTGTGTTTCAAGTACCGTGGCGACCTGGCGTGCGTAGGGGGCCTGCTGCACCAAAGGAGGACCCTCTGGAAGTCCTAAACAAATCCCATGGAACTCTGCCAGGCGTTTCCACAAGGCTAGAGCTGACGCTCGACCGAGTCTCGGGGGCGTTCAGCCGAGGGGCTGTGGCAAAAGCACGCGCCTGACTCTTGCGTACACCGTATTGAATCGCCACGTCTCGGTTGTGCTCCGCGCCGCAGTTGCCGTAGGCGGTCTCCGCGGTGGCCGTCCCGGCGGGTGCACCAAGGGAGCTACCGGTCCATCGCCCGGCAGCATCCACGAACACATCGCTGTGCCACGTCGCGGAGAGCAGCGCGTCCTGGTTGGTCGGAGATGGGTGCCACATCCCCGCAGCGATCGTGGGGGTGATGCCGAAGGAGTGCACGGAGTTGCCCTTGTAGTTCAGCACCGGCTGCTGGGCGGTCAGCTGCCACTCAGACACAGGGGCCACGTACGGGCGCGGCCCATCGTCGTAGCTGTAGTAGCTGCCGAAAGCCACGTTCCAGGTGGCGTCGAATGCGAATTTGGTCTCGGCCTTGGTCGTAAACGAAGCGATCGTGGCGTAGGCGCCAACCTGCACCGCCAGGCCGTAGCGGAAGTCGACTCCCAGGATGCTCACGTCGAAGCAGTAGCTCCCGGCGCAGTCCAGCGGCACCACCGCGTCCTCCTGCAGGTCGACCCCACTGGCCTTCTGTCATCATGCTGCTTCTGTCATCATGCTGCTTCTGTCATCAGGCTGCGTCTGTCATCAGGCTGCTTCTATCATCAGGCTGCTTCTGTCATCAAACTGCTTCTGTCATCATGCTGCTTCTGTCATCAGGCTGCTTCTGTCATCATGCTGCTTCTGTCATCAGGCTAGCCTGTCATCAGGCTGCTTCTGTCAAGCTAGGCTGCTTTGTCATCAGGCTGCTTCTGTCATCAGGCTGCTTCTGTCATCAGGCTTACTTCTGTCATCAGGCTAACTACTGTCATCAGGCTGCTTCTGTCATCAGGCTGCTTCTGTCATCATGCTGCTTCTATCATCAGGCTGCGTCGCTGCGGGCGCTGCACGCCACACGGGTGCAGGCCACATGCAGCGTGCAGACACTCGCAGCGCCCTAAGGAGCCTCAGCTTGAAGTCAAAGGCGCCCGAGGACTCTGATTACAGGGTGATCAGTCCCCGATGAGGCACCCCTTAAGGGAGATCAGCCCTGGGGCCGCCCTGCAACTGGTGCAGGCGGACAGGGACGGCAATGCGTGCTGGTAGTATTGCCAGTGACGAATTCGGAGGTGGTTGAGGGCAGGGCGGATGCTGGTTGAGGGCAAGGCGCATGCTGGCGTCAAATGGGGCGTCGAGGTGGCAGGCCCAACCTTCAGCTCCCGAGGGGTATCAGTGTAGGCGCCGGTGCCCCCAATGACGCTGAACCAGAGGTCCATCTGGAGGCTCAAGGTGAGGTCCGCCAGCACCGAGGTGTATCGGAATCCGGATGAGCTGTCCGTCTCCAGCTCAAGCTGGAAGGTGCCGCTCTCGAGCTTGATGTAGCACTGAATGCAGCTGAGGTACACGTCGACGTCATTGGCCTCAGCGCTACCCGTGGAGGTGAAGCTGGTCTTCAGCAGCTCCACGTTGCCTCTGCTGGCCCAGCTAGGGCTCGCTGCCAAGCACCTCTCCCCCCCCAACACGCCTCAGGGCTTGAGTCCTCGGCATGGCGCCTATGCAGGAAGCACCAGCCTCCACAAGCAGTGGGCCGTGATCGAATACCTGGAACATTTCACCGGTCACCATTTTCCAACAGAGGGAGCCAATAGAAAGCCGGAGGGCCAGCGGAAGGGTCCCACAGCGGAGGGCATGGGGGAGGTTGAGGACCGTAGTTCCACATGCTGCCGGCGGAGAGGGTCATCTCGGAGGCGGCGCCTAGCTGTGATGCATAGCCAAACGGCACGTCGGAGGTGTATGTATCTTCAGCAGCCTGCGCCACCAGCGTCTGCCATTCCCCATGGGAGGCTCACCGCCGGCGTGAGGAGAACGTTCTGTGGGGAGCTTTCCATTTGCCCTACAGTCGGGGGAGCGGTTCTACCAATGAAAATGCTTGGGTGCCTTGAGCCATCCAGCGATTCGTTGTGTTCGTCTTAACGCGGTGGTCTTAAATACGGAGGACCGGGACATTTAAATATGGAGGTGCGGAGAAGATCGAATGCACGCTCATGGCTCGTCTCTTGTCGAAGCGCCGCCCATCATCTTGATATGGATTTGGCCAATTTTCGCGATCCTTTTTCTTCGCTCTTATTGGCCAAAAGTAAGCCAGCTAACCTGTAGCACTAAACGGGCCCTATACAGCCATTTATCGAAACCGTCGAAATTTCTATTGGCTAATGGCATTGATAGCTTTGCATCGCGTGATACCCCATACACATACAATCCATATCAAACGTTACTCAAAGGGAAAAAGGGAAAAATCCATCACGATTTTCTACATGCAGTTTGTTACTTCATCGAGCGAGTGAGCGCTGGATGGCTTGAGAAGTGCAGCCATGCACTGACATGCCAGGAAGTAACGAAGGCGAAAAAGGATGCGCCGATCAAAATCTGCAAACAGGGCTGCAAAGCCACAGAAAGAGGCTGTAAAGCCGCGGATGAGATTGTGAAGAGGCCGACATGCCTGAAATAATTTTGCCATAAGGATATAAAGCCGCGCCTTGCCAAGGAGGGGGGCCTGCCCGACGCCATGGCCTTGGGGCATCGGCAAGCAAGGCGCTGAGCCAGCGGGAGCGCAAACCACGCAGGGGGGGTTCTGACCTGACAACCGGAGCAACGGAGGCGGAACGAAGTCCCGTTGAAGCTGCTGAAGGTGAGGGTGCCATCCGTGGACTCCGCGAAATCGAGAGGGTGCACCCAGGCGTCACCGTAGCTGTGTCCCCCAATGACCCAGGCGACAAGCGCTCAACACCCTGCTATGACACCCTGCTATGACACCCTGCTACGACACCCCGCTGCATCCTCGCTTACTTCGCGTGTCCCTTCGAGCGCCACTGTTTGCCGCCGCCGCTTCGGCATGAGCTGGCACAAGCGTGATGGACGAGACGCAGGTTGCTCGATAGCCAGCTCAAAGCAAGTTGGCGGCGAGCGTAAAGCATCCTTACGAGATGGCAGCGAGCGCAAAGCATTCTTACGAGATGGCAGCGAGCGCAAAGCATCCTTACGAGATGGCGGCGAGCGCAAAGCATCCTTACAAGATGGCGGCGAGCGTAAAGCATCCTTACAAGATGGCGGCGAGCGTAAAGCATCCTTACGAGATGGCGGCGAGGCGGTAAAGCATCCTTGCGAGATGGCGGCGGCGCCATCCTTACGGGAATGGCGGCGAGCGCAAAGCATCCTTAAGAGATGGCGGCGAGCGCAAAGCATCCTTAAGAGATGGCGGCGAGCGCAAAGCATCCTTAAGAGATGGTGGCGAGCGCAAAGCATCCTTAAGAGATGGCGGCGAGCGCAAAGCATCCTTGAGAGATGGCGGCGAGCGCAAAGCATCCTTGAGAGATAGTGGCGAGCGCAAAGCATCCTTACGAGATGGCGGCCCGCTCGAGGCACCATCAGAGCCTGGCGGAAGGACGATTCGAGGGCGGAACGAGAAAAGACTCGAGGGAACGGGAGGGAAGACGCTGCGAGGGAGGAGCATAGAGTAACTGGGACGCGCCTCAGCTCCTCTATGCCTCACACAGGTGGCGTCCAGCGGGGAGGACGTACCTTAGCGTTTCCAAATTGAGCTTCCATTGTGGAATGTCCCCAGGCCACACCCCGACGCGGATAGGCTGATCCGCGGCAAGCGTGCCCACCTGTCGCCACCCTCCCGGACATGTGCTTTGTTGGTAGGAATTCACACTTCCAGGTTCAGGGGGCGCACTTTTGCCCGACAAACAGGCACGGCAGAGGTGGATGTGGCAAGTCCCACCGAAGCCCGGCTGGGTGGAGGGTACCACGGCAAGGGCAACCAAGCAATGGTGAATATGGCAGAGGGGCGGCAAGGTGGGGCGAGCCTCCCAAAGGGCGTCGGGAGGAGCGCACCGCCAGGTTGAGATTGTACTGCTGGTCTGCGGCGAACAGGCAGTTCATGTCGATGCGCGTCTCCTCGACCCCGGACGAGGCAATCGAGTGCGCCCAGAGGAATGGCGCGGTGGTGCCATCCCATCCCCCGGAGGGCGTCATGCTCACCCACTCCACCACCACACGCGCGCGCCCATCGGAAGCGAGGACTCCGGTGGCTTCGCATGCGCTCTGCTCGGCGGCGCCCCCACAGCTGTTGCACATCTTGCACTGCCCCCCATCGTCCGCGTCGCAGTACTCGCTCGCCCCGCAGCTGGCGCACTGACATCAGACTCGCCCCCGCCATCACTCCCTTCAACGCCCCGCGCACCCCTTGCTTTCGCGGTGCTTGCCATGGCGTGTTTAGGGCACGCGCCAGATGGTTGGGCGAGGGGGTGCCGGTCACCTGCGTGCATGTCCTCTGCCGAGATAGCGCATAACCATCGGAGCAGGAAGTGCACTCCGTTGCCTCCGGCCCGTCGCAGGCGCCGCAGGAGGCGTCGCATTGGCTGCATGCATTGCCGCTGCCGCTGATCGCGCAGAACGAGCCGGCGCCGCAGTCCTCATCGGCTGCACACACCTCGCAGGTGGTGTATGTCTCGCGGGTTATCAGGAAGCGCCCTGGCTGACACGCGGTGCAGTCTGTGCGCAGCGAGCCGTCACACTGGAGGCACTCCGAGTCACACGCGCCGCACGTGTTCTCATCCAGCCCGTTGTCATCGCAGAAGTACCCCTGCCGGAGCCCCCAGCATCCGCTCATTTCCTCTGCCGCCATAAGCCCCACGCGGCACACTCGTCGAGGGAGGCACGTCGATCATGGCTGACGCCTTCGCGGCCCTTCGCGGGGCGGACTAAAGCCGTCGATCATGGCTGACGCCTTCGCGGCCCTTCGTGGAGCGGACTAGAGCCGTTGATCATGGCTGACGCCTTCGCGGCCCTTCGCGGGGCGGACTAGAGCCGCAGGCATAGCAACTGGCGCAGGAGAGCAAACGCGTGAAGCTGCAGCACGGTCGAAATGTGGACGTCTGCGGAAGAGTCCCGGCAAGAGAGCCGCCTGAAATGACGGCCGAATCACAGTGCAGCTGCGTGCAGAGTGATCGGGGCAAGGGCACAAAAGACCAATCCGGTGGGCCGGTCACAAAGCAGATTTGAGCAGAGCCGTCGGATCGGAGGAGACCATCGAGAGGCCGAGGTAACAGGTTCAAGGAGGGGAGTGAGAGGGTATGGATGTCTGGGGACGGCACCGCGCCGCAGTTGGAGCTGTTGGCACACTGCTCGCAGCGTTTGCCATAAGTTTCACCGTTGTCCACAAGGAAGCTCTCGGCGCCGCCGGAGCTAGAGTCGCAGCTGGTGCATGAGGTGCTGTAGCCACCGTTGCACGTCTCACAGCTCGGATGGCAGTTGTCGCACGTGTTGGCCCCGAATTGGTTAATGCTGCAGTACTGCCCTTCCGAGCAATGGGAGTTCTCGAGGCAGACGGAGCACATGAGCGAACCTGGAATACGACACCTCACGTGAGGAGGGGCATTCTGGCCAATCGATCCCTTGCTACAGCCGACAAGAAGTTGCGGCAGAGGAAGATGAGGGGAAAAGAGCGAGAAAATATCGACCGAATGACCGACAGGTGGGAATGACACCTGAACTGAGGGTGTCGGCAAAGTAGCCTTCGGCGCAGGTCAGGCAATTCGTGCCCCCAATGCCACTGCATGTGGCACAGGATGTGAAGCAGTCTGCACACAGACACCAAGCCTCACCGCACTCCTTCAGCCGACACTCAAAAAGAACTTCCCCAACAAACGGCTTTAGCCTCCCGGCGGGAAGCTTCAGCAGCTGGCCGTCCGAAGACCAACACCACACCGGCATATTCGCGATGTGATTCCCGGACACACCCTCAGCTGAATACCACATGGATGGGAAGAAAGCTAACAACTCCCTTTCATGAACCCCCCGCAGATCAAGCTTTGGACGACACACCAACGATCTGCCATCATATGCTTGGTGCAACGGAGGCGTCGTGTGCTACCCATCCCCTATCGTACGCTTCCTCCAAGACAGGGATGGGTGACGCGCTACTAACCATCCCGTCATCAAGCTTCCTGCACAAAGGGTGCGGGCGCCAAGCTAAAGATCTCTCATCATGAGCCTCCCGTAAGGATGGGATGGGTGGCACAAAAACAATACGCCTTCATAACAAGCTAGCAATTCCCCACCAAAAGCATTCCACAAGGGAAAGCGGGAACAGCAGAGAGCCACTTTAGCGGTCCTCAAAGTCGTTTCTTATGAGCGAATTTTGCTATATTGCGGATGCGGATGCTACAGCTACGTGCAACCAATAGCTGCTTCCCCTCACCCGGCAAACAGTAACCCACGAGGGCCCCCCAGAGCACATACCCAGAGGCGAGGCAACAACGGGCAGGCCCTGGGACAACAATTCAAGAATAGTTCCCCTTCCCCTCGCTTCCAATATTGCTGCCAAACCTTAGCAGTGCTCTGTTGTTGCCGGTCCCGACTTGTGCTTGTGAAAAGGTCGCGACCCTGTTTGAACCGCTTGCTGCTGCGGAGGAAACATGATGTTCCTCTAGCTACCGCAAAGCATCCGCCGTCTGATATTGACGGCAATCATAGAGACGGATGAAAGAGCAGACAGAATAGCCGCAGACTCCAGAACAGCGTGAGGAGGAGAAGGAATCTTACTGAAACAGAGGCTGATGGTGGCCTCACAGAATTGCCCCCCGTTGCACTCATCATCCGATCCGCACTGCAGGCGCCGCCTGTTGAGCTTGGCGGAATCATTGTCGTGCATCAGAAGGGCTCCCGCCTCGTTAAGCAAGGGGCTTTCCTCCCTCTCCTTCGTGTCATTGCCCCTTATCAAGATATCTGTCTTGCTGGTATCTCTGACCTCCACACGGCGGCCGCTACTCGATCCTTTGTTGTGCACCGTGCCCAAGTCGTGATGGGGGGCAGGTTTGTCTTCAATCGGGGCTGCCCCCACTCCATCCTTCACGGCAGGGGTCTCTTCGCTTGGTGGGGCATGCACCGTCAGCTTCAACTTCTCGAACAGCTGTGGTTGGGGAGGAGAAGGCAAGGGAGTGACAGATCCCCCGAGCAGGGTCAGGCGAAAGAAGATATTGATTGGGAGACCACTGGTGCACCATGTGAAGTGCACTCCAAAAACCTCCGCCAGTCCAAGAAGTTCCCATCGTGCAGTGCCCTGAAAATATCCCTATCAAGCACCAAAGAAACGACCGCAAAAGCAGCCCCAGATTGTTTTTCCAAGTTACAACCCTAAAAGTCCTCCCCGAAAGTCAGCCCGTCCGCAAGACCCCCAGCGAGCTTCTTACATTCTAAATCGTTTACCTTGTTGTCACGACACAAGCTTCCTCAAACTGCTCCGACCTTCGGCATGCCCAGGTTAAAGTCCCAACAAGCCCCCGCAAAGTGTGCCCCCATGTAACACCCCCGCGAAGTGTGCCCCCATGTAACACCCCCCGGGGGGAGGAAGCACCTGGGCCACGACGTTCTCTCCCGTCACCGGTGCGGTGCGCAAGACAAGCAGCGATTGTCCCGCCGTGAGGTTGTAGTACCCGC
Organism: Cymbomonas tetramitiformis; assembly: GCA_001247695.2. Taxonomy (NCBI): domain Eukaryota; kingdom Viridiplantae; phylum Chlorophyta; class Pyramimonadophyceae; order Pyramimonadales; family Pyramimonadaceae; genus Cymbomonas; species Cymbomonas tetramitiformis. Next base: position 156,827 of record LGRX02025926.1, on the reverse strand, counting down.
AGCTGTGGGGCACCGCCGTGGGCCCCGGCGCCGCTTCGGTCCCGCGCAGGTCCACGCAGGCCAGGACCCGCTCCACAGTCTGTGAGGTGAGGGTAAGCCCCGCCGCGGTGCCTGGCTTGCCACGCCCCGCGCCGCGGCAGCCAGCGCCTCTCGGGAGCACCAATAGGCTGCCTTCGTGCGCCCACACTGCGCCCAGAGAGCCCTCCCCCGACGCCGCATCCACACGCAAGCCCGCCCACGAGATTCAGGCCTGAGTTTCCCCTGGGGGGCCCACTCAGGGGGCTGGGAGGCCGGAAGCCGCGGTGGTGCAAGCTGAGCCCGGAGAGCCCCACAGCAGAGGGTTTTGCGATCCTTATTTGGGGCGGAAGGACTCAGCATCCTTCGAAATTGTCTGAAATTCTCGGGAAAGAGCCTCGCAGAAGTGATTTTCATCGACCCAAGTGTTGTGAAATGCGCCCCACGGACACTGTCGCGAGGGCCGCTGCGAGGCAAAGGCGGCTGGGAACAGTGCTACCGACAGGACGTGCAGCCACGTGGGCATCGCCGCGGTGGCCTACCAGGAAGGGCAGCCGAGGCGGAAGTGTTGATGGCGATGCGCAGCAGATGCGATGAGTCCTCCGATTCCGCCGTGCACTGCCGAGCACAACGAATGATGGAAGCATTAGTTGCATAGGACCTTGACCCTTGCCAACAGGAAAGGTTTTCTGCTGCTGGGACCGCGACTCTCCCGGCGGAGCAGTTCTGTTGGGAACGCGGCTATGCTGGCTAGAGTATGACCCGTGACTTAGGTGGGCAAAACTACAGTTAATAATTTTGAGAGATTTGGACGAATAGGATGAAGCACACTTCGTGCGCGGGAAGGTAGTGCACCGCGAGGCCTCCTCGCGAGCCGCGGGCGCAGCCGAAGAGCAGGAGGGAACACACCTGATACTCGGTGATGGCTTCGTCCGTGTGAAGCAAATGAACATTGGGGCTAAGCTTGGCCTCGTAGGAATAGTCCGCCGGAGGGTTCGTGCCCCGGCTTTTCCCCACTTCACGTCCCTGTGCGGGTGAACATTTTCGCATGAGTGGAAGTGGTTTCATATGCACGAAGTGACCCGGCCCGCGCAGGAAGCCACCCAACAGCTCAGCGCTTGCCTGAGATAGGATGCCGGCCGGTTTTGCTCGTGGGTAGCGGTGAAATGTTTGGTGTGTCTCCCAGGGTATCACTGTATAAGACCGAGAGGGAAGACGAAGGAGTGCCATTCAAGTGTTGAGCGGTGTGAAAAATGGAGCGTTTAAGGGTGGTGAGGGAATGTTTGCATTTACTTTTATCACAACACTGACGACCAAATATCAAACGTAAGAAAATATTGCGGTCCAGCTCAGAAACCAAAGCATCGGAGCGCGGTCCGTGCGAAATATTCGCTTCGCGAAATTCACTCTCTAGTAGAAAATCATAGACATTCAGAAGGAGTACAACAGACCTTAGTCGTCTGCGAATCGATAGGCGTCGCCTGTGTCAGCTTTGGCATGTCTGCATCCATCCAAAGTTTCCCGGCCATGAGGTTGAGTGGCAGGCGACAAATTGCGGTCAGACCCCGGTATAGTGGTTGATTTCAACTGATGGAGAGCCGCAAAACTTTGACAGTAACCTCAACAGTGAGTCATTGTCAAGTTGATTCCATCCAATTCCGAGTGCTGGGCACACCTTGTGCTTGCAGCAGCGCGGCCACGAGAATCAGCCACGCGCATTTTGAGCAAGGCATGCTTGTTTAAAACCTCAACAGGGCGTAGAGCTTCTTGAAGAGCCGTTGTAAAACCTCAACAGCACGTAGAACTTCTTGAAGAGCGGTTTTGATTTTGCTGACAGGAAGGTAGCACTTTCAGGCGCTCCAAGGAGCTAGAAAACTTGCTCCTCATGGGGAGAGCATTGCGACCAGGAGCTTATTGAGATACGCCACGCATTCAGTACAGATTGAGCCAGGAATTTTGAAGTCTAACTAGCTCGAGAGATATGCGTGTGCACAGAAGCGGGCGAGCACCCACTGCGATGTTTTATCTTGCGCGAGTGAGCGCATGGGGCGTAGAGTTTGATCCTATCACCTCGAATCCACGAACCTTAGCATACAGAGGCAAGAGAGGTCTGGTGTGTATCAAAACACCGCTGACCAACTGGAAATTTTTGACACTTAACTATTCCTATGAACCTGTGCACATGCTTAACGAAAGTGGAGTAATTATTTTGACAAATTGTGATGAAGAGGATTGAAATATATATTGATCATTCTAAAATGTTTATCGTACAAATTACATTGACGGACTCGTGTGCACACTTTTGTAGCTTCCAGGCAAAACCAAAGACGAAAGCAATTCCAAGTTTCCATCCAACAGTTGAACAGTGAAAGCTCGGCTAATCTTTTATTTTCAATAAAATCCCACTGAAATCGCACCGCACATTTCCCCTATTATTGCCCATAGACATAGTATGGCCGTTCAGATTATACAATAAGGCATGGTTCCTGCCTCCATTGGTTCCATTCCATTTATTTTTATTAAACAAGCGCCCCCCCCAAAAAAAAACACGAATGATGAGTTGATGAGTTGATGACTAATCTAACATGAAACATCTGACCAATCGCAGACGAGAGGATTCTGAACTCCGAGAAAGTTCAGAACCTCAACTTGCAACTTCCGATGAACCGACGCGACGCGAGTCGCAGTCGGAGTGTCACACCCGTTTCGCGCGCGTTTGGAGATTTTCGGTACTCATCGAGCGATCCGCGTGGCGCTTGGCGTCGATGGTCAACCTTCGATGACTTGTTGGTCTTCATCTTTCATGCCACATACGGATAGTTTTGGTTTAGAAATTTAAAGAGCGTCTGATCCTCGTCCAGCTCTACTATCAAGGTCAAAAGTCCAAGGCCATCAAGATATTCAGCAGCCCCAGCCGAAATTTTCAGCTATGATTTCGAGGTTCAATGCGTTACGATATGTATTGCCTCTGTTAGCCGCCGTATCATGTGTCCACAGCGTGAACCCCACGCCACACTCTAAGGAGAACCCAATCGTACAGCTTTCCTCAGCTGCAGAACTGGAAAGTAAAGCGATCGCCGATAAGAATGTGTGGGTTGTCGCTGTCGTTTCGTATGAAAGTGAGTATGATATACGCGTCCCTGTTATGTTAGCTGCCTCGTTTTGCTCATGTACACGTCGCGTGTCGTTGTGAGGTTTTGGACCCATCCGTGATCCTTCCATGTTGTTTGGAATGCGACCATCGGCACGTCAAAACTCGGTTGCACATCTTGCACATAACGCACTTCATACACCGCCTACTTTCAAAGGGCATTGATCTTGGGGTCCACTCCCTGAATCCCAACTTTTGGTTTACGGAGTGCGCTGAACACCGTGCAGCAATTGCAGTCATTCAGCGCGAATGCAACTCACTGCCACGAATATACGCTTCTCTATGATATATATATATCACGTATAGTCTCTTTTTTTAAGCATACACATATGCAAAAGTTTCCTCTTTCTTTTGTCCGCTGGGTTGTTTTCCTCCTCGACATGTCCTCTAAGTTTTTCGTTGTATCCAGATTGCCTGCCCCCGCTTTGTGGAGGCACATTCTCTTCCAGTTTTGTATCCGCCACAACGCTGACTCTCTCAAGTGCATTAATTACACTACTGTGTTCACAGATGCGGATAGCAAGATTTTCGAAAAGAACTTCATGCCGCAACTAGCCCCACGACTGGCTGGAATCGCGAAAGTCGGCGTAATCGACGTTCAGGTTTGTTCGACGGTGCTCATGATAGCACGCCCGAGTTGTGTTCTTGGAACCCTTGCCTGGCATGCTATGAACAGAAACTTTGCGTGGAACTTTGCGATCTCAAGCGTGCCGACCATACCGCAGCGCACAACGCACTTTTCGCTCCTCTAACTCTGTACGTTCTCTTGGAAAATCAGGATTTGCCCGCTGACGTTATGAAAACCGATCTTGAGGATGCCAGGAAGAAGGTCCCTCACGTAAGTCGTGTCTATGCAGGCCCCTTGCGTCCTTCTGGCGTGTCACTTCTTCATGCACCTTGTTTTCATGCTTCAGCCACTCACGCATGGTCTAACCGTTCCTCGCGTTTCGGCTGTTCGGTTTGCAGCTGATCCTCTTCAAGCGAGTGGGACGAGCGTACACGGTGAGCCCTGGATATGCCTTTTTAGCGACGACTCTGATTAACTTCCTTTCATCGCACGTGGTTTTTTAGTTTTAGTTTATTCACCCTCGCCTTTGTGGACTCGCTTCGCAGAACCTTCCAACTCCCATGGATCCCGATGGCACTCTCCACGCCGCTAGCACGGTCCCTCATATCAAGAAGCACTTGAAAGACAACGGGGTACGTGATCACCTGGGAACGCAAGAGGCTGGGGTAACCCTCAATACTTTTCGGACCTAGTGCTACACCTTATGCCTGTTTTGGCGGTGCCAATAGTTAACCGAGGCTTGTCAGAAAACGCCGTTGTTTCTCTCCGAGGCACGCAAGTCAAAACGATAGCTTCGACTATTGAGAAAGCAGAGGTGGCATATGAAAGTATTTTATTTTCTCCATCAACGTTTGTGGCTTTATTGTAAGTTCCTCTTCGCGCTGATCGGAGCTGTGGATTTCATGACGCACCCACGCGAGATATCCTGGAGATTTCCCAGTCTTGCCACAGCCCCCCACCGGCACACATGCGCCTAAGGGAATATGCTGCTCTTAGAGGACTTCGTGGTGCCCGCTGCTTGTGCTGGAGCAGCCCCTTTCTTGTCGATCCGGTCGAAGCTTACACTTTGCCATCTTCCGCACGACACTCATTGCCTCAACTTTTCATCTCTAGTTTCTTATCAGGAGTGGTGGCGTGGCCTCTTTTTGTGTGCTTTGGCTGAGGGGTGTAGTGGGGCTGCGCAGTGGAAGGATGGAAACGGGTACTACCGCAAGCTGGGCTTGCCTTCCGAGGAGCTCTAGGCCCGTCCTCGCAGCTTTCTCTAGAGTTCTTATATTCGGCTGTTAAGCAGACCGCAGTGATATAACTACACACTAGCATAGGCAACGGTTTCCAGGATCAAGTTTTTTTCTTGTGAGCTTGTTTGTTTCCTGTGTGGCCCACAGCTTGGAAAAGTTATGGTACACCTTCAGCAAATCGGTCTTGTGTGAAAAAAATTAGTAACTGAATATCGTGAAAGATTTTGGTCCCCCGTGCTCCCAACACAGTGGAAGCCCGAAGGATTGGTGGGTTAAATACTGCAGTTTTGATAGAGTTGCAAACATGATAGCATGGTATAGCATGCTGATATGCTTCACAAATCCCCCCGGCTGCAGCGCGCTCGGCCTCCTCCTTTTTGGGGGCGTAATTCGTGTCTTGTTAACGGGCAGCTATGTTATTATACCGTGTATGAAAGCTGCTCATGCTCAGGTGGAATACACTACGTGGTCGCCAGGCATTCGCAATGCACATCATGTGCGAAAGACTGCAGGGGAGGGGATGAAGGTTGTGGTGCAGTGATCAAGATGCCACTGTTAATTTCGACCACTTAGTATTGTGGCGAGCGGACTCTGCACCATGCCACCAAGTGCCATCGCAGTTCGTACTCACACCGCGAGATGGGATGCCGAAATGCTTCCGATCGATCGCGGAAAATGTAGCCGGCGGGGCTTACGGTATGGTAATGTGTCATACATTACAGGTTGCTTGTCGCGCTAAAACCCCAACATGTGTCGCCGTGGCGTTCAGCCGACAGAATCATATTTTCACCAAATACTGTCCACGCTATATGCAGCGCCGCGCTCCTAGGCCGTTTTCGGGGTGCAATCAAGATTAAATTGGTCGCTTCATCAACAGGTAGGTATATATTTGAATAACATCAACTGTGTATTACAACAACGCACTTCGACTCACTGGTGGGTATATCATTTTACCCGGTACCCGATCGCTTTTGTCGCGAGGTGGGAGTTTTCTGTCTGTCGCAAACTGTCGCAAACTCATGCCGTCGTTGCAGACGGCCCAAAATTCCGTTTACAGGATTTTCCCCCAAAACCGAAAATCCGTCCGTTTTTTCATACAGATAAGAATACACAGGCTTCCGCACGACGTACACTAGAGGGACCCATATTAGGATAACCCGTTCATTCTTAACAGTGATCATTTTCCGATTCTAACATTTCAGATACAATACCAGAGATGAAGATACGACACAAGGTACAAAATACTTACAAAATCCGATAAAATACCTTCGTCGCTCCCAAAGAATCTATTCGGACCTTCCGATATAAAAACATTGGACGGCTTATCCTAATGGGTCCGGTCTGACGTACCCAAAGGAGCATCATCATGGGAACAATGTCCGCACACTCTCAAAAGTTTTTATGGCAGTGCATTTTTTGGGAAAAGAATGTAAATCCGTCATTTTCCCCCGACCGCCCGAATGGAATGTCCATCGATGACCAAATCCGAGCTTACACAAACTCTGCAACACTGACAGAATCGGTTTCCTGTCGTGAAGCTTTCACAGCGACAAAGCCCGGAGTGAAGATATGTATAGCCCCCCTCGACTGCTTTTTGGACCGACCAACCGGCCCGACTGCCGATGAACAAAATAACCACTTACACAAAATCTGACCGGTAGAGTCTCGCCGATTTCCCCTGTCCATTGACTCATACACCTCAATTTCATCTAAGATAGTTCATGGTCGGCCTCCACACCGTTTTAACAAGCTGACAGTGAATGTACTGTCTGAACATATAACATGTTGTACTTCCCCCTAGAAATAAGTTTGAGGAGGATCCCACCGAAATCAACCTATAATACATGGAACTAACGAATACAACGCCACCAATTGGCAACGCCACCAATAGCACTCACACCTCCCTCATCCTCGTGGAATCCAACGCACACTGAAAGCGCGCGCATGTGTACTCACATACGCAATCGTGTCTGTCTGCACATGCTTCGATGAAAGACTCATTTCTGGAACCAGTCATCACTTGGTCTTCAGCAAAAAGGCATCTCACACGCCCAGAACTCTCTTCAGCGAGTCATATGCTGTGAATTGCACTGCAGCACCTGTTTCCATCATCCGGCATCCCATCAATAGTCACCAAGGATGCGCATACCTGCATTTACGGCACTCAAAGCCTACGCACTATACCTGATTACACCCTAACTCCAGCTGCTGTTGCCACCCCCTCTGGCCGTCTATCGTCAATATTGCTTCCGCGCCCTGTGCGATAGTGACGGCCAAAGTGGATAGAATGGTTGCTGCGTATTACTCGCGTGACGAGCACTGACCTAGACATATGACCAATTCAACAGATCCCAGTCAGGGTAGAGCAAACGCCCTCGTTGGACATAGGCATGCCCAGGCGCCAGGGCGGAGCAGGAGGGGTGGTGCCCTGGGGGGAGCGCTCCGCACCAGGCAGCGCGCGCAGCACATTCAGTCCCCAGCCCTTGAAGAATCCCCCTACCCCTTCCTTTGTATAAATTTTCTGGAAGCAATCCATTGTGTTCACATACACTTTCGTCTGCCAGACCCACCCTCACCCCCCTCATGCTCTTTGGGAGCTCACGATTTTACATTACATACCGCCCACTTCTGGCAGCGGAGGTAATCGAAGACCCTCTCACAAGCCCGCGGCTGCCTGGCACCATTCACCGGCTCTAGGCACAGAGCGTCGGCGGGTTCCAAGGCGCGCCGCGCTCCTGCGCTGTGGTGCGCGCAAACCATGGCAGCCGGCTGCTGCGCTGTAGGAACGGGTTAGCTCTGCTGTGCTCACCGTGCCGTTGATGCCGTTGGCCTGCATCCTGTGCCGTACCGTGTCAGAGGGGAAGGAGAGGGTTTGTGCTGTCAGACCAGCCACAGAGCCACACGCTAGCATCCCCACTACCCCTATGCTGCCGTCCTCTCTTCGTGGCAGGTAAGGTCCCCAGGCAGTCTGGCAAGGCACCCCCATTCCCGAGTCTCGGTCAGCACCAGCGATATCCTGGGGATGGATATCATGACGTCGGCGCGCTGGAATGCTGTGTGGCGTAGACTTGTTCAGGCACTCCATGCGCGTCTCACAGAAACATCTCCAAGTCACAAGAACACGCTCCCAGGTTCCCCGGGCACTCCATGCGCGTCGCACAGAAACATCTCCAAGTCACAAGAACACGCTCCCAGGTTCCCCGTCCGCTCCACGCGCGTCGCCAGAAACATCTCCAAGTCACAAGAACACGCTCCCAGGTTCCCCGGGCACTCCATGCGCGTCACAGAAACATCTCCAAGTCACAAGAACACGCTCCCAGGTTCCCCGGGCGCTCCATGTGCGTCTCACAGAAACATCTCCAAGTCACAAGAACACGCTCCCAGGTTCCCCGGGCACTCCACGCGTCAGCCAGAAACATCTCCAAGTCACAAGAACACGCTCCCAGGTTCCCCACTCCACGCGCACGCACAGAAACATCGTCACAGAAACATCTCCAAGTCACAAGAACACGCTCCCAGGTTCCCCGGGCACTCCATGCGCGTCTCACAGGAACATCTCCAAGTCACAAGAACACGCTCCCAGGTTCCCTGGCACTCCACGCGCGTCGCACAGAAACATCTCCAAGTCACAAGAACACGCTCCCAGGTTCCCCGGGCACCCATGCGCGTCTCACAGAAACATCTCCAAGTCACAAGAACACGCGCCCAGGTTCCCCCCGGCATGCGCGTCTCACAGAAACATCTCCAAGTCACAAGAACACGCTCCCAGGTTCCCCGGGCACTCCATGCGCGTCTCACAGGAACATCTCAAGTCACAAGAACACGCTCCCAGGTTCCCCGGGCACTCCATGCGCGTCGCACAGAAACATCTCTCAAGTCACAAGAACACGCTCCCAGGTTCCCCGGGCACTCCACGCGCGTCGCCAGAAACATCTCCAAGTCACAAGAACACGCTCCCAGGTTCCCCGCTCGCCATCTTGCGCTGGATAGCATGCCACGTCATCTTGCGCTGGATAAAATGCCACGTCGTCTTGCTCTGGATAGAATGCCACGCCATCCTGCTCTTGATAGAATGCCACATCATCTTTGCTCTGGATAGAATGCTACGTCATCTTGCTCTGGATAGAATGCCACATCATCTTGCTCTGGATAGAATGCCACATCATCTTTGCTCTGGATAGAATGTCACGCCATCTTGCTCTGGATAGAATGCCACATCATCTTGCTCTGAATAGAATGCCACATCATCTTGCTCTGGATAGAATGCTACGCCACCCTGCTCTGGATAGAATGCCACCTCATCTTGCTCTAAATAGAATGCCACATCATCTTGCTCTGGATAGAATACCACGCCATCTTGCTCTGGATAGAATGCCACGCCATCCTGCTCTGGATAGAATGCCACCTTATCTTGCTCTGGATAGAATGCCACGCCATCTTGCGCTGGATAGAATGCCACATCATCTTGCTCTGGATAGAATGCCACATCATCTTGCTCTGGATAGAATGCCACGCCATCTTGCTCCGGATAGAATGCCACGCCATCTTGCTCTGGATAGAATGCCACATCATCTTGCTCTGGATAGAATGCCACGCCATCTTGCTCTGGATAGAATGCCACATCATCTTGCTCTGGATAGAATGCCACATCATCTTGCTCTGGATAGAATGCTACGCCACCCTGCTCTGGATAGAATGCCGCATTACATTAACATTACACATTATCAAATGTGCAAAAGAGTAAGGTAGAATGGGAAATCAAGATAGATGCTGCTCGCTTTTATTTCCAAAAGCACGGACCTGGCGAAGAGCACGAGACAGTGCGCACCGAGCCACAAGGGTGCGGCAGCCGTGCCCTGCCCAGCCGCTTTCAGAGCTGAACAAGCGAGCTCGTCCCCCCCTTCCGCCAGCTTCGAGACACAACACTCGGATGCAATGCACTGGTGCAGCTCACCTTAAGCATGTCATAGAAAGTCATCTGTAGGCCGACGTACGGCACTCCTGCCAGCATAGATGGAAACAGTCCCTGCAGACGACCCCAGTCACAGGTCCAACCTCTGAGCTGTGAGGTTCGCACATAGGCGCCATTTCCATGCCGGCTCTACCTCAGAGTCAGATGTAGGGCCTCAATTTCGACACGTGGGATGACGCCTGATCAGCAGAAAAACATCTGGCAAGGCTGCACTGAACTTCTGCATCGACACGGGCGCTAGCCACCCGGGATTCGGGCTCAAACCTGTGTGTGTGTGACCGTAGGGGTCAAGACAGGGAGAAACACGGAGAGCCAGCAATTAAGGTTTTAAGTGCATGCTGATACACGCGCCCCTCATAACCTCAAGGTTACAATCTGGGCACATGCTTCTCAACTTCGGGGACATGCCGCACAAAACACGGGTCGCCGCATTAAGCAATGCTCAGGGTAGGCATGATGAGTGCGTCATCAAAAGGGACGGTGAAATAATTGTGGCTGGAAGCTCCACCCCATGACCCCCTTCCGCCCTTTGCCTTGCCGCAGCGCGAGGGCTGGGGCATTTCCAGCGCTGCTCTCTATTCAGCCGCCCCTCCGCAGGATGCACCCAGCGGCGCCATCTCACGAAACAAGCTGATGCGCGGGAACTCTCAGGATTGCAAGCGGTAGGTCGGAGAGGGGGAGGCGCGCCTTGTATAGTCCTAGCAGGCCCTCGTGCCTGATGGTGGTCATAGCACAGTCTGCGATACCTTTATACGAGGAACCGGCGATCTCCGCCTGCCACCCCCCGGAAGGCGCCATCAAAGCGGCCCCGCACAAACTACAGGCACACGCCAATCACCTATCGACCAACCTCGCTGCTTAGCGGCCGGGCCGGCGGAGCAGCTTCTTTCGCGCCTTGGGGGAGATTGTGGCTTCGCATTTTCTCGATGCAGGGCGGCAGGGTGGACTGGCACAGATGTGTGCCAACCGCAGCATCTCTGCCTCGCCCCCGTTCGCACCTCCTAACAGCGAACAAGAGAGGGGAACCGGCTGCGCTGTGCACGGAGAGCGGCGCTGTGGAGAGCACGCTGCAGGGCAAGGCAAGGGGCACTGCCTCACCAATTGCAACCGGGTTCGGATGATATCCAAAGGATAGGTGGCCAGAATTTGGACGGTGCCGGCCATAGAGCCTGATGCACCCCCTCCGAGGCCCCATGCCATACTTCAGCTTGCCAATGGCGTGCCCTCCTGGGGTGGGAAGGGGGCACTGCGGCCCGGGCATAACAGTTTGCAGGCGCTACAAGGCACTGCGCTTGCATACCCTCGGCCCCATCAACATGGTCCACCTCACTCCCGTCATCAACACACGGCTTCTTCATTCTCTTCGAACGTAGCAAACACATCCCTCTGCAGCAGTACCACAAAGCCGGCACGCTTGTGCGCAATGGCAGGTGTAAATGTGTTACAGAACCCTGAGCGAAGCGTCCCCATGTGTGCACGAGCTTGTGGGCAATGGCAGTTTCGAAAGTGTTACAGAACCCTGAACGAAGTGTCCCCATGTATGGGATGTCCTGGTCGCTGTTTTTCGATATCGCGAGCAGATCGCGATCGAAGTCTCAAGTTCGCCATCAGAAATTTGCTTGCGCCAGTGCGAGCTTTCCAGAACGGTGTTTCGTCTGCTTATTTCCCCTGCCTAAAGGCTGTGTTGTTGGACACATATGCCTTGAATATGGATATATTGCCCATAATTCCATTCGATATAGCATAGAATGATTGCTATGTGCGAGGGGTTAAATTTGATATGACGGGCGTCGGGATTCGCTGAGTAATCTAGCGGTTTAGGCACCTCGTCAATTTTAAATAACTTCTTGGATCGGTCTGGTTCAGTAAAAGGGACAACTGAATCTTGTTCAGCAAGGTCTAATTAGGTAGGAACCACCGAGAAAGCTCTGGGGCGAGATGGGGCAAAAGCATCAAAAGCACGTTGAGCACGCATTTACGCCACCGCTGCCGAGGGCATAAACGTGAATGTGAGATCCCGAACGGGCTTTAGAGAGTACCTATGATAGCCGCAAGCTATCCTAGGTACCTCGAAATATGTACTGAGTACTATTGAACTAAGGTACTCACTTTAAGACGGAAATACACTCTCATCGAAACGCTTGCCAACGGCCATAAGCCAGAAGAGAACAAAACCCTACAGGAATGATGGTTGTTGATACTCTCAAGGTTGATACAACGGTAGGGCAGTCGCAAGCAGAGTTGTTTATGTCTCAAATATACAAGTTAAACACACCTATGTATACCAATGTTCTGGAAACAAAGGGATGGGCAGGCGCAGAAAATGGGAATCTGGCCCTCACATGGTCGGAGAGTCATATGACCGTTGGATGGTCAACGCCAACTTTGACCGGCCGTATCTGAGCCGTCTGATGTCCAAATTCACTTTTGAGACCGGATTTGAGCATGGCGCACCCCACTTTAAATCGATAGCCGCGAGAAAATTTTCATCCGAGCAAGATTTTGTGGCTATGACATCCCATACCATGTGTGCACGAGCTTGTGGCCAATGGCAGTTTCGAAAGTGTTACAGAACCCTGAACGAAGCGTCCCCATGTGTGCACGAGCTTGTGGGCAATTACAGCTTCGAAAGTGTTACAAAACCCTGACCGAAGCGTCCCCATGTGGCCAATGGCATTTTCGAAAGTGTCACAAAACCCTGAACGATGCGTCCCCATGTGGCTAGTGGCAGCTTCGAAAGTGTTACAGAACCCTGAACGAAGCGTCCCCATGTGTGCGCGAGCTTGTGACACCTGGTACGGACTTTCTCCTATGGTAAACATGGGCGAACAGAGTTGTGCAAGCAGCCTGCGCTTCCGCACATACGGGAACATGACGCATGCATCCCTATAGAGAACACTGGTCTCTGCACAAGCCGCGTCGCTCCCGCGTGCGTGGGCTTCACCACGGCCCCTTCCTCCCAAAGAGGGCTTTTCGGGGGACCCTCCCTCCCATGTGCGTTGATTCCGCCAGGGCCCCTCCCTCCCTCCTGCGCCAGCTTCACCACCGGGTCTTGTCCCTCCCCCGGCACAGGCTTGGCAGGGCCTCCCCTCCCTCCTGTATGGGCCTGGCAGCCCCCCTCCCTCCTGTATGGGCCTGGCAGGGCCTCGTCTTTGAGGCAGCGCAGCGAGGTCTCGAGCTGGAGTATACCTGCTGCCATTTTCTCTAAGAACGAAAGTTGTGGATCGTCACCACCTTCTATTCGCCACACAAGCATCATCTCCTTAAATTTGTCGTTCAGGCTAAATTTCAGAGCGTAGACTGCAAACAAAAGGAAAGATCCCTCAACGCGGAGCTCGGGAACACTTGAAAAACGCCATATGAGCAAGCATGGAAGCACGAAAAACTTAACGAGGAGAATAAGCCGGCCCACAACTAACATCAGTGAAGATCTTTGAGGAGGTCGAACTGAGAAGACGACTGAGACCTGTGGTTGTGAGTGACGGCATGCAGCGATGGGCCTCAACCGGCCCCCAGAAAGCCGCAGGTGTCGCACAAATCTTGAAGAGACCAAAAAGGGAACTCAAGCAAACTGGATGTATGAGCTTGGAGAATACACCAAGGATCTTTGACGAAGTTTGAACGCCACAAGAAGAGGGGTTCTGTCGGCCATACGATTTGGAAACCGGCTGGAGAGTTTTCATGCACATCCGGAAACTGCCGTACATAGGATGCACGCGGCAGCCTTGATTTGCCGTTGACGGAGGTTCCTCAGTGAGGAGGCCACCACACGTCCGGGCAGGGTGTGTGCTGCCTCTCGGCATGTGACGTGTGCGCGATGAACGCTCACTGCACGTGGCATGGCGCTCGCCGCACACGCGGACACGAAAAAAGAATCAGAAAGAAGGCGGTGATGAAGCGTTACCTGGGATTACACGCACACAGTTGGCGCCATTTCCCTGCTCCCGCAAGATGAGCAGTGCGTGACAACAGCGGCCGTCCCGTCAAACCTTCATCACCGGAACACATGCGCCGACGGGGTCGCGCAATTGTCCCATTTCATAAACCCTCCAGATCGACGGGACTGCCTTGTACAATTTGAGGGAGCACAAAGCCATCCAACGGTTCCCGAAACGCACGATGCTGGTATGACACGGAGCAGGGCTGTTCGGCATTCATAAAGATCCCGCACAGCTTGAAGCTCAGCAGGCAGCTTGAGCGAAACGGCAGTATTTGCACAGTTTGTCTCCACTTCGAAAGTAACCAGCAAACCATAGAAGGAGGAGCTGAACATACCTTATAAAGGCCGCGGATTCCGTGCTCTTTCACAATTGTCGAGAGCGCGTGATAGATGCCTTGGTTATACTGGGGTCCTCCGGTCCTCTGCGACCCAGGGAGCGGGAGTAAATATCCTTCAGTCGAAATATACGCGAGATGCACATAATACAGACACATACATAAGGCTGGGACAAAACTTCCCCCGCTCGAGGCGAAATACACAACACAACTTGTGTCATGAAGTGTGCACTGTTTGCTGGCTTGACAACCCCAGGAATGTCGATCTGAAGATATCGGCAACATGACGTCAAAGCGTCGCTGCTGACGATGGGACAGCGTTTTAGATTATAGAGTGGCAGGCAATATGCTTGGGAAAACGATCGTGTCGCAATCGCTCCAGGCCTTGGAAACACTCTAGGAGGCGTCGGTATTCGGGGCTGTGTGACACGGGTGTCGAGGAAAACGTTTTCAAAAGAAAACTGACCATTCCTGAAGTTTGCTTGATGACTTTCAGTCGCTCAAGCGGCGCAACGGACGTTTTTGTCAAAGCTCCGGACCCAGCACCAGCGAGGAACTGACGAATTATTCTGGCATTTCATCACCCAACACCATTTTATCGGTAAGAGCCGTTACGAACAGCATGAAAATAAGGAATAAAGTCTAGCAACGCGTTCATGTGAACCATTCATAGCTAGGAAAAGTGCATGTCTTGCGCCAAAACGTGAGAGCCGTACTAAATAAGTTGGTCAGTCGACAATGCTACTCGATTATTTCAGTCAGGAGAAGGAAGCGACAAACAGGAGAAATATATTATTGGGGGACTGTTATTTGCTCGGCGCTAGTCGAAATGTAATTTCCACGAAGTTTGCGGGTTAGAACATAACGTGCTCGTAATTTCGCCTGGGAAACACTTTGGGATTCACAAATATCCTAGTGGCTGCGAGTCAGGAACACGTGCTCTGAATATGCCAGGTTGTTGCAGTTGACTCAGCTAAACTTACACCGGTAAGAATATGCGTATTTGTACACTCGTACAAGCGGTTGCAACCTAAAACATACTTAGTGCGAAAAATGTAGTGAGTGCGAAGCGGAATGGCAATTGAAGAAGGGGTTTCGAGTGTAGACGATGCTATGGAAACTGTCAGACAGTCGCATGGGCTGACAACCGGTTTTGAGACCCTTGTTTTGATCTCATCAGCATTGTGAGAGGCTGTGGCTTGTGCAGAAAAAGAAAAAAAAATGTTCCTCTCACGGATTCCAGTAGCTCGAGACGGTTGTGCTGTATCGTAGCACCGTCTAAGGTACGGCAACATCAGCACATACACAACACGATCGGGCTCGCTTACAGACCGCTCACAAAACTCTTTGCACTCGTGATATTGAAAAATGTGCACTTTCGTACTATTAGGAAAGTCAGTTCTAACAAGTGGGAAAAGATCAAGCGAAATGGGATAGGATCGCATACCGTGTACGTTCCTCAAAATCTGAACTTGTAAGTGACACGGGTGTCCTATCACTTGAAGCCATTATTCCTTCCTCAACTCTTCGTTTGAAAATTCCAGTTGAGAAATGCGCTTCTAAGTCGATCGGCTTCGAGTGTTCGCACACCTTCCTTCAGTTCATGCCAAGCCAACTTCGAACTTGAACGTGCAACTTGCACCTTCCGTTGAGAGTTGGCTTCCGGTTTCGATGATACGATACTGTAGGGCGATCGACTTGAACTTCAAGCGATCGGATGGCCCGACGCAAGCCCTGAGACAGCTCGTACTCCGGTTCCCACTTCCCAGACGAGAGGTTCTCGGAGCGGCCTCTGCGCGACTGAATCACGCTGAGTTTAGGGTTTATAAGAATAACGTTTCTGGGGTCCATAGTTCTTTTTAGTTGAAACTTCTCCGAGCCCAATACTGTACAGTACAGTGTCACTGTAGTGAGTAGACCAGTCGTTTTGAAAAACATGCCCACTTCCTCTATGCGGGATTTTAAGATCGAGTGGGTAGCCCCCCACTTGCTTTTCAGGCCCAAGTGGGTAGTCCCCCACCCACGCAGCTTCCGCAGCGCAGGTCCCAAGTCCCCCCTCCGCGAAGCCGCTTGACCAAGCGGGTAGTCCCCCACCCCCACCCGAATCTTTTGGCATGAAATTTGGCGAAATCGACCGAATTTTTACGATTTTCTGAAGTGAGATACACTTTATTCTTGCGAGATGATGCGGAAGGCGGAAGAGATATATATCCCATATATATATATATATATGCTGTAGCACGAAAGCGCTTTTAGCACGGATGCGCCTTTAGCACGGATGCGCCTTTAGCACGGATGCGCCTTTAGCACAGATGCGTGTGGCTATGTCAGGCAGGGATGATGCAATTACATATTAATAAATGTTGAGTGTATATATGTCCCGGTGTAAACTGGAAAGCAATGAGCAAGTCTAAGAGCAATCTATGACAAGATTTCGAGCTATCAGCAAGAAGTTTGATGGCAAAAGCTGATTGCTTAAGGAGCAGTTTTTTTCGGACGGCCCGCTTTCTTCGGGGCTTGCTGTTTCTGCCGGCGTTCTTTGGCGGCGTCGTTTTGGTTCTTGGTGTAGCGAGGCTTGCATAGCCCTTTGCACCAGAGCTTGTGGCAAGGTTTCTTGCACTTGCCACAAGTTGGTGCATTGGGGCCTGCACTGAAAGGATGCGCTATGCATCATGGACAAATCTGCTTTGCCTCACTCACTATGGCCTATGTTGTATGACAGCTGATGACACGCATGATGACAATGCACCTAACGCTACCCCCCTAGCCCAAATGGCCCCTCCCGGGTGCTCACGAAGCCCCCTCCACCCATCCTTATACCAAAATGTTCCTAGGAGCCTGCACTAATAGCATGTGCAATGCATCATGGGCAAATCTGCTTGCCTCACTCACTATAGCCTATGCTGTATGACAGCTGATGATGACACGCATGATGACAATGCACCTAACGCTACCCCCCTAGCCCAAATGGAGCCTCCCGGGTGCTCACGAAGCCCGCTCCACCCATCCTTATACCAAAATGTTCCTAGGATCCTGCACTACAAGGATGTGCAATGCATCATGGGCAAATCTGCTTGTCTCACTCACAATGGCCTATGCTGTATGCCAGCTGATGACACGCATGATGACAATGCACCTAACGCTATCCCCCTAGCCCAAATGGACCCTCCCGGGTGCTCACGAAGCCCCCTCCACCCATCCTTATACCAAAATATTCCTAGGAGCCTGCACTAAAAGCATGTGCAATGCATCATGGGCAAATCTGCTTGCCTCACTCACTATAGCCTATGCTGTATGACAGCTGATGATGACACGCATGATGACAATGCACCTAACGCTACTCCCCTAGCCCAAATGGCCCCTCCCGGGTGCTCACGAAGCCCCCTCCACCCATCCTTATACCAAAATGTTCCTAGGAGCCTGCACTAAAAGCATGTGCAATGCATCATGGGCAAATCTGCTTGCCTCACTCACTATAGCCTATGCTGTATGACAGCTGATGATGACACGCATGATGACAATGCACCTAACGCTACCCCCCTAGCCCAAATGGACCCTCCCGGGTGCTCACGAAGCCCCCTCCACCCATCCTTATACCAAAATGTTCCTAGGAGCCTGCACTAAAAGCATGTGCAATGCATCATGGGCAAATCTGCTTTGCCTCACTCACTATAGCCTATGCTGTATGACAGCTGATGACACGCATGATGACAATGCACCTAACGCTACCCCCTAGCCCAAATGGCCCCTCCCGGGTGCTCACGAAGCCCCTTCCACCCATCCTTATACCAAAATGTTCCTTGGAGGCTGGTGAATTTCATGTCGCAAGGAATGCATGAAGAGGTAGAAATACAAACCTGGCGAAGGAAGGTAAACATTTTCGTCCAGGACTTTGCTGCTTGTTCTTTTGTGACTATGGGGACGTTTGGTTCCGGGTCCAAGATGGTGAGGTCAGCAGTTCGAAGATGACCTCCGCCCCACAACTTTCTAGGAAGCGTCGTGCATAGGGAAAAGGATAGGGAAGTTTGGTGAAACTAAATTACCCAATTTGAGTAGTGCAGTCGCGCACCCTGTTTAACTTCACGGCGAAGAGCACATTCCAAGAAGGACCATGATTTGTTGATGCGCAAAATGTTATGGGGTGTGAGGTACCCTCGGTGAAAAGAATTGAAACGGAATTGCCTAATTATAAGTACTCAGTCGCGCAAGCTACTTAAGTTGATGGGCAGGAACAATTTGCAACAAGGAGCGTGATATGCTGATGCGCCCAAAGATAATGGGCTGTGCGGTACCATGAGTGAAAAGAATTAAAAAAGAATTGCACACCTTGAAGTTTACAAGTTTTCACTTGCGCACCATGGCAAGTGAAAGACAGCAATACTTTTCTTACATGGAGCGCGAGTTGCTGATGCGCACCTGAAAGTTTTGCCATTGGCAGAAGCGTGGGCATCTCGTTGCTTCTCAAGAAATCGGCGTACATCGGCGTAGTTTCTCTCCTTGAGAACCCCCCAATGCGTTTCATTTTGCGGAGGCAACTGCGGATAAGAGGAGAGAACATCGGTTGACTCAATGTGTAAAACAGGAAGGTACGTAGTGAATTAGATGAGAAGATAACAGTAGAAGAACTGTAACGTGAAGTAGACATGAACCGCAGGAAGGGAGAATTGTGACATACCGGTTTAGGCTAGACTTGAGCGTTTTCCGAGAGATGACCTCGTGCTTCGGCGTAGCTTGGGAACTTCAGGTGTACACTGGTGAGTGGCGGGTTGTGATACCGACGGGGAAGCAAGGGACGGGGATTGTGAAACTGACGGGGAAGGCTGGTTGTTATCCCAAGATGAGGGGCCTAGGTGGTTGGCGGAATTCAAATTGTAGAGGTGTAGTGTCGCTGGGACTTTGGAGGACGCGCCAGAATATTTGTCAATTAAGCAGGTGGGACAGATACAAATGCGCTGGGTTGTGTTGGCAAGAACAGTGAAGATTGGAATTTGCCACGCTGGTGGTTTTAGTGGTTTCTTTGGCATGAAGATTGGGCCTGAACAGCACGAAATACATGGAAACGGTCAGGTGAACCAAACTTGACGAAATGAAGAAAATGACGATGCGCTCGAGTGAAGCCGAGAATATGATATGTGAAAGGGCAGTCGCAGTCGCGAAAGACTTTGAAGCGAACAGCTGAAAAGGGCGTGCTAGGTACCAACCTTCAAACGTTCCAATATTCAAGGATTGCCTCAACGGTGTTTGTAGGAAGGAGAGATTTGGTAGATTGTCGGGGTTCCGCTTGCGCCTTGATTCGATCGGAACGGCGTCGTGAAATACGGCTCTGTGAACGTCAGAACGGCGTCTTAAAATAGGGGTATGCCGCGGTTCAGATGCTTTAATACGAGAATACATTGAAAACCCGAAACTGTACCTTAGTTATGATTCTGCGATGGCGTCTCCAAATCTGCTCAAGGGCTACCCAACCGGTGTTGCAATCCAAAATGATCTGTGCGTCGGTCCCCGATAAGTGCAACTCTTGAATAAAAGCAAGATTCCCTGCAATAGCCTGTCGACAATCTTTTTCAAAATATTTGCAGGTTTCCTCAATGTTTCGTTCCATATATCTCGCAGAGAAAGTGAATTTGAAATTTGAAAATAAGCCATTATCTTGAAGTATTCAGGAATACTGAGTCTTGCATTGTGGCCTTTTGGGTTCCCTCTTGCAACGAATATAAGACAAAAGAGACCTTTCGTTTCTCTCCACACTTTGACAACACGCACGATGATCGAATTCGATGGCATGGCATCGCTATGACGCTATCGCATGGCAATGATTCTCGATTGATGATGATTCGGTTTGCGTTTCCCAAGGAGACGGGAAGAGTCGCAGACGCCATGCGATGGCGATGGCGCAGGCGCGATCGGCAGCGGCTCCGGCAGCGGCATCGGCATGAGCATCGCATCGTGGAAGTCGGTGACACAGCACTCGGAACTTGGGATGTGGGATGATGTCAATGCCATGCCATTCCCAGATGCCATGTCATTTTGTGATGTACAAAAAGATCCCGAGCGTTGAAACTCTAATATATATTAGAATTGTGACGGACGGAAACGTTCGGGGGAGCTGAGGAGCCCCCCGTTTCGTCGGATGCAAAATGCCATGACAATTTCCCGCACGCGCATCCGTGCTACAGCATATATATATATATATACTGTAGCCTAGATGCATATCGTTCTTTCCTTGCATCCGACGAAACCGGGGGCTCCTCAGCTCCCACATACATTCGTGACCGTCGTAAATAAATATATATACTATTTTCAACGCCCACGATCGACCCGGTGATGTTCATATTGGAATGACGATGGCGTTGGCGAATGTGGCGACTAATACCGAGCAGAACAGTAACGCCAGCGCCCACCACCGAGACTCACGACGCAGTCGAGTGACAACAATCACTCCCCGGACTTTTTTACGTCCAGTTTGTGAGGCTCTGCGAACGTGAAATCAACGCACGCCACACCATTCGGTACCCCAAGTGTGTTACGTGCGTCCGATATATATGACAGATCCCGACGATAGACCGGTGACGTGGATATAATCGAAAATTAAAATGATCGAACGAGACCCCACGGACTGAGTCAAATCGAACGCTTTGCTACGGATTAGAAATCTACCGATAATTCAAGCGCAAGCGAAGGAGAAGTCTAAAAGACCCTCCTGGACAAACGCGTGTGTGCTTGCTTCACTTGCGAAGGCGAAAGGTTCATCGAGCAACAGATGTTACCGTTCGTGCATAGATATATAGCAGATATGTGTTTGTGAGCACATTTTTCAAATTCGAAATTTCTCTCATGGTAAGCCAAGCTCAACGTGAAAGAGGAAACTAAATTTTATCCAAAATGGTGGAGGAAGCTATGGATTTCTACGAGATCTTAGGAGTTTCCAAAGGATGCAAAGAAACAGAGGTTTGAAAATCTTCTCATAAGGTTGTTCCGCATGGCTCACAGTGTTCATCATTCCGTGATCTTGTTGGTATGTTTTTGCAGGTCCGGCGCGCATACCGAACCCTGATTACAAAGGAACACCCTGATAAGGGCGGAGATCCTGAGAAATTTGCCCTGATGCAACGAGCATACGATGTGCTTTCAAGCGATGCCAAAAGAAAGCAGTACGATGAGACTGGCCGTGCAGATAAGACTCCGGACGAAGAGCTTCTGGATTCCTTCGGAGGAGGTACCGAAAATGCGTTATCATATTGCCATTTGCGCATGGGTGGCTGGTTACTTGGGAAATTGATACTGTTGGATTGCAGGTGCTTTCCGTGATAAAATGCGTGAGCAGGAGGAAGAACGTGAGAGCATGGCAGAACAGGTAGCATTGAGGGAAAAGGAACAAAGCCATATCGCGGGTTTTGAAGCTTGGATGCGCGCACGAGGAGACGAGGCTCAGCAGGTGATCCCTGATCTTCTTTTCAAGCAAGAAGGTAAACGCTAAGATGGTTGCTCACTGTGACCGCGTCCTTCCAGGTTTTTCACCGCCGAAACCGCAGCTGACCAGTTTGGAGTGGTCAAGTCGAGTTACGAGGCTGTGGCCCTTCCAAAAATCGAAGCGTTTGAAGTCAAATGCGCAGATCTTGGGAAACCAAAAGATTCCCTATATATCTATGTTTGTATATATATTATGTTTGTACATTATGTAATGAGGTGTTATATATATATATATATATATGGTTCCACCTTCTTCCCCCCTCAAGGAAATGTGAACTCCACAGGCAGTTGTCAAGTGCCATAATACCTCATTTATGTAGCATGCAGTCCTTAAAGGAACTTATACAGCTCATACAGTTCTAGGGTTGCTGCCCTACAGTTCTTGGGTTGTTGCCCTATGGCTACTGCCCGACAGTCCTTGTGGGAGGACCGAAACGGCGTTGGGTCCTCCCACAAGGACCGGTGTTGCGGGAATTCTTTTAGCCTTCCTCTTGACGGTCTTAGTGCCCACCCTTCGGTTTTTAGTATACTTAGGACCTAAACCGAGTGCCCATATGCGCCATCAACCGTATATCGTCATGAAATGACTATATCCAATGCATTTGTAGCATGTACCCTATCATTTTTGAGTTGCAACTTTTGGAGGACGTTCAAAAACATGCCATGCCATTCAAATATTTTTATCCAATAGAATTCCAGGTCAAACAAGCCGCCCAAGTACAAAATTGTATCCTAACATCATACCCAATCATACTTGCAAGATTATACATGTTGGCGACCTCATATTGGGTGTATATGCGCACTCAAATCGACCTTACACCTGTTAAAAACATTTTTGATCCAAGGTTTTCAAATGTTTTTTTCGTTACTACGGATACTATGAATGCCAAATAGTGTTCGGATATGATAGATGTATGATGTGGCTCGTCGCATACTTCATGTAAACATGTTTACCGATTTTTAGAATGCTTAAGCTTGTCAATATGTGCAGTAGTCTACTCGGAACATTGCTTTGGAATTCGGCGAGAGCAGATTTTTGGATGGCCGATTTTGATGAAATCTAGTTTTTTCGTGGGTGCATGACATTGTGAGGGATATATACCGCAGTATTGTGGATTCCGAAGATGTTGTACATTGTAGAGGGCACGAATAGGTCATGTTGAAGACTTTTTTAAGTGCAGTGGGCACTAGGAAGGCCACTTAGTGAGTGTAGGTGGCTTGGGAACTTCCGGTCCTTGTGGGAGGACCGGCCTTTTTATTTAATTTCGAGCGGTCTCACCCCAACTTTTCAATAACGTAAACCACATCGCTACACCGAGTATTACACCCAACACAAGTTTTTAGATAATTATTGGACACCTAAATATGACCCCAAAGCACTCATATACCAACTATATCGAAAAAACGCGGCATATATCCCAAATTCACTTCGGTCCTTGTGGGAGGACCGGACCTTCGGGTAGTAGCCACCTACAGTTCTTGGGTTGTTGCCCAATATATTGGTCATAACTGTGCCGATTTCAGCATGACCTAAATGCCAAACACAGAGTGTTTTGCTATTATATAGCGGCATTTTAGGGTGTATAGGGTTACATTGACCCTTATCACCTACAGTGACATTAGGGTGTTACATGGTATCCGTAACACTTAATTGTATCAAATTAAAGCAGTATGAACATTTTTTTGAAGGAATTAAATCAAAACTGCATTTAATATGTCATGCGAGAAAGACAGATCCGCTGTCCGGCTAAGCTCGCTGAGAATCAAACTGATAATCACATAAACAGTGTCTGACCGAGGCTTTATGCTCTCGGAAACCCAGACAGTGAAACAAGACTGTACTACTGTACTGTACTACTGTACAGTACAGTGCTAGGATGTCACGGACACGATACGGAAGCAGGGTCAGGCTAGGGGCTAGTCAGAGCCCATAATAACTAAGCCTAAACCCGAAGTCCAGCACACCACCCGTGGGTGTGACTACCTAGCAAAGCAGCTACAGCATAATACAACCACGAGATAATAAACAAACACCTAACATTCACTTCGGTGGAAACCGATCACTTCTAGCTGGGTGCCGGGGTCTTGACCCGGTCATCCCACTACTGGGCTAAAGCTAATCAAGCTGCCAGGATAATTGATAAGAACTCAGCCACTTTGAAGCTGGTCAGCAGAGCTGAGTTCAGCGGTTGGGATACAAGCACAGAAGATCCCCGAAGTGAATTGCAAGCTGTCTGTCGTAGATCGAGCACCACCAGACCCAAGCGGGCAAGGTGGATCCGTAGCAGAAAGTAAAGTGACAGAAGAATGTAAGCCTTCCAACACCACCGAAGAATAAAAATAAGCAGAATCCCACGGCGGTGTGAGCATCGAGAAAGGAGACAGAAGAACTCCATCATCTGGCGGCCAATCACGGATGTCCAGAGAACCAAGCGGCGAATCTGAAGTAAAGAGATCTCCAGTAGACCGACGGGCGGTGGCTCCGGGCTCAACCAGGCCCCTGTCACCACCGCCCACGGCAACCAGAGATGCCGTAGCGCTGGCTAGCAGAGAACAACAAAGCACTGAAGACATTAAAGCACATCGGAGAAAACTCGGCGGAGTCCGCGGGCGGTACACCGGAGCTGCTACTGGCGATGCTCCCCTGTCAGAGTCATGCTCAAGAGTGCCGAAGGAGCCAAAAGCCACTTGCTGCCCGCCGTCAGAGTCATTGTCAGAGCCTTGGTCATTGTCAGAGACTTCAGAGCCAATGTCAGAAGCCTCAATCCTCATGCCAGCAAACAGCGGAGCCGGTGCAGAGTCGCCAAGCTGGAGTGACGGGACAGAGCCAGGCAAGCCGAGAGAGCCAGGGACAACCACTGGCGGGTCATGAGCCGCAGGCACACCACCAGCCACGAGTGCAGAGGGATGCCGAACCGCAGGCGGTGGCGGAATCGAGCCCCGTGCACCCGAGTGGAATGTGGCCAGACCAAACTGAGCCATGCCGTCATCGTCAGCCGCCGCATCCTGAGCGGAAGCCGCCGCATCCTGAAAGTGCCGCAGAGATGTGGGCTCAGCCGTCACAAAAGAATACGCCGACAGCTCGCACACCTCTGGGCGACCCTCCATCGTGCAGAGCGACTCGAAGGCATGTTCATCCCCAGCGTCATAGAAACGCTGGAAACGAACAGCCAGGCAGTCAATCTCATAGTCCTCAACTGCACCACAATAGTGGGCAGAGTGAGGACCGCCGTTGGGGCATTCAGCATGCCAGTGCTTCAAACCACGTTGTGCACACTCCGCATTTCTGCAGTGGGGCACGAAGGCACCGCTCTTCTTGTCAAATGAGACAGGAGGAGCGGTGCCAAGTGGCTTAACACCAGCACGATGATGCTTAGCAGCAGAGCGGGTAAGGTGCTTGCCCGCAGGCGGTGCCCCTTCCCGCTTCTGCCGCTTTAGGTCACGAATGTCCTGCTGCATGCGCTCCAGCTGCTTCTGCAGACTGGACAACGCCGCAGCTAGGTCAGACGCGCCATCGCCGAATGACAGAGCAGAGATAGGGGTGTCAGAGACTTTCAGGCCGTGGCGGAACTGCTCCCGCACACGAGCCTGAATAGTCAAAAGAGACACGCCCTGCCGCTGGTCAGCTCGAGCCAAGGAATTAGCCAAGTCACGGTATAGAGCCGAATTGCCGAGAGCCTTGAGAAACTGCCGCTTCACCGCGTCCTCTGGCAAGTTGTGGGAACGCTGAACGTCCCGCAACAGGCCATTGAACTCACGGATGCCACGGTCAGGATCTTCGCTGCTGGGGATGCGAACCGCCAGCAGCGACTCAAAAGAGTCAAAGGGCTCTGAGCGTTCCTGGAGCATGCGTACCACCTCAAGGGCAGCACGCTTGCCATCTCCAGGAACGTCAGACCCAGAGGCCTCAAGCCAGTCACGAGCAGGCGAGCCAGGTCGAGCCAGAAAAGTCAGAGCCGAAAGC
The DNA here is from genome assembly GCA_001247695.2 of Cymbomonas tetramitiformis. NCBI lineage: Eukaryota > Viridiplantae > Chlorophyta > Pyramimonadophyceae > Pyramimonadales > Pyramimonadaceae > Cymbomonas > Cymbomonas tetramitiformis. Next base: position 131,174 of record LGRX02025926.1, on the reverse strand, counting down.
AGCAATTCATTGGCCTCATGCCTAGCCTCGACAGTCATGTTGGCCAAGTCAAACAGGGGAGCAAATGCCTGTGACTGGAGTAGAAACTGTGCGCGAAGCTCATGCATAAGCTGTGAAAAAATGTCCACTGCGTCTGTCTCTGTACCAGCGAAGCGCTCCGATTTGTCTCCGAGAATTTTGGTGGCAACGACCTTGGCAACTTTTCTGTCGAAATTGTCTCGAGCTAGCTGCTGACATTTCTCAAGAATCTCTCTCGCAGCTGCGGTGGTCGGAGCCGGCAGCTGCGGTGTCTGTGGTGTCGCTGAGTGTTGTGCACCCACATCATCAAAAATCGTCTCTAATCTACGGACGCGAGACCGCGTCATTCTATTCGCTGTAGTAACCATGATGGAGAGACTACGGAAGAGTTGAGCTAGTCAAGGGTGGTGGTATAAAACCGTCACAGCGGCCAGATAATCCGTAGAAGTCTCAGCACAACAGATCGGAATTCACAGGTCGTGAGCGGAAGAATGAGAGCGGCCAAAATCCGCAACGCGTGGAGCGACCTCGCCAGAGCTAGTGGCACACGAAGCAAATCAACTCTCGTTGCGACGATACTGCTGCCAATCCGTCACAAGCTGCTGATCTCCTGTGCAACGAAGGCGAGCACAACGCGTGCCGCCATCACTGGCATGCTAAAAGGCCATACCGCGAGAACAATACACCACCGCCCAAGTGGGCGCTCAACCCCTCCTACGTCCTACTTAGCCGAACATGGCAACAACAAGGCGCTGTGCCATCATCAGAATCACCGGAAAGCCGGTGCGGGCCATAACCTGCGAGAAAGACAGATCCGCTGTCCGGCTAAGCTCGCTGAGAATCAAGGCTCGGTATCGATTACACCGATAGTTAGATCTATCGGTGTATCGGCCGAAAATCGGTCACTATCATCATCGATCGATCAGCTCACACGCATAATCGGTATCGATCGATTACGCTACATAGAAAAATCTAACAATTAGTATTCATCGATATTTCGGGTCGTGTGATCCCTATCGATCGGTTAGATGAATTCAAAATATCGGTATCGTTCGATGAATTATGACCAGGTATCGGTTTCTCATCGATAATTTCGGTTGGACCGATCGATCGCTTCGCGCCGAAAAATGGCACGCATGAACGTCATGTGACTTTCCCATTTCACGACCTTTCGATGTTTCGGATATCAACCGATTAATATTCTACATTGCGATTGGTCGATGATGGCCTAAAATTCAGAAACTGCATTTCAAGGGGAGTTCAAGGGACTTCAAGGGACCTTCAAGAGGTAATTTTTTCACAAAACATTCATAATTCAAATTGAATTCAAGCATCGACTATTTCTAGCTGAGTTACACGCCTGCGTGAGCCCCTCGCCTGACACCTCCGCGCATCACCGGATAGAGAAATGGGCCGAAAACGAGGAGCAGGTCCGAGTGCCAAGCCGACGAAGAGAGGACGCAGTGTGAGTGGGCCAGTGAAGCTTCTTGCTCAAGGAAAAGGGCTCATCAAGCGAACACAGAAAAGCCCGTTCGAAAGCGCTGGCAATGATGACTATGAGTACGTTGTTGATAAGATTGTTGATGAGCGCACGAGCTACGGCACACAACAGTATCGAATTAGCTGGTGTGTTGATGGGAACCCTCTCGGTGACGAGCACGACACCTTTGAGCCCGTGGCCATGCCTGATGCGCCGCGCTCCTCTGTCCTATTGGAGTGGTGGATCGGGCGTAAGGCGACACTGCCACACTTGTTCAAAATGAGTAGGCAGTTCTATGCACCACCAGCTAGCTCTGCAGGTGTGGAGCGCTTGTTTAGTGGTGTAGGGCGCATGCATGGTGCCTTGCAGAAGAGCACCAATGAATGCACGCTTGAGCATATCATGATGGCGAGTGTAAACACCCACGAGTAGATGATATTAGCCTTGCAGTAGAGCACCAGTATGCACACTTGAGCAATGAGTATATCATGATGGCCAGTGTAAACACCCAGTAGATAGTATTGATATTTGATATGATGGCCAATAAATAGGCAGTAGTGAATGCATGCATTGAGCATCTGCATACCCTATTATCGGTTAGACTTGATTAACATGGATTATCGGTACAATATGTGTAATTATCGGTATCGGTCGAAGTATGAATGGTGCGCTATTTGTATCTATTCGATAGTTGGAAATGTTTATTCTTAAGTATTAGGATCAATCGATGCAACCTTTGAAACTATCACAATCGATCGATGCATAGTTGACCTCCATCATAGTCATACGATATAAAATTGCATGGTATCCCTATCGATCGATTCCAAAAAAATCGAACTATCAGTTGCTATCGATTTTTCAAAAATCAACCGATACCGAGCCCCGCTGAGAATCAAACTGATAATCACATAAACAGTGTCTGGCCGAGGCTTTATGCTCTCGGAAACCCAGACAGTGAAACAAGACTGTACTACTGTACAGTACAGTGCTAGGATGTCACGGACACGATACGGAAGCAGGGTCAGGCTAGGGGCTAGTCAGAGCCCATAATAACTAAGCCTAAACCCGAAGTCCAGCATATGTCATTGTATATCATGTGGTGTTTAGGAGGTGTGTTACACCCCTAACACACACATGTGATTTTCAGGGTGTTACAGGGTGTTACAAGTGCTGTAATATTTTGGGCATATTTATCAATAGCTGAATAATTGGATCAGCGAAAAAAATGGAACCCAAATTTTCATTTTGAAATCATGCGTGTGAGTTTTTCACGCATTTAGTTACAGCCACTATGTACACCCCTAGGTGTTACACACACGATTTTTAGGGTGTTACATGAGATATGAATGTGCACATAATGTTTTTCAGGTACCTTAATAGGTATAAAATGATATTCCGTGAAAAAATGGAGTCCAAATTTCAATTTTGAAATCTCCCGCAATGGGATTTTACCCATTTTCACCTTTTCTGGCCATATATATATATATATACTACAATATATATATAGCAGTGTGTGTGTTATGTGCATCTTACAGAACTCATGTAACATATCTCACTTTTACACATGATATTTTTCATGGCATTTTCGTGAAGATATGTGATGGTCAACACATGGGGTTTTGCTGATTGAAACCCACGACCATGCAAAAAGTGGTGATAATGTGTGTGTTATCAACGATGACTTATAGTCACTGGCTGATGTCTGTCAGATATATATTTAACTTCCTTAGGACTATCAACTCCGTAGATGACCTTTTTAGGCGAGATTACTCCTTGGTTCTGTCGCCTGTCTTTGGCAGTCGATCGCATTGCAAAGTCTCACGAGTGAGTCTGCTGGAGATCTGCTTTATATCTTTGGATCCATGATAGTTCTCTGGGTGGTGTTGCCACCCAGATACTAAGTAGTTGGAGCAATTGCTCATAGTATTTCTACTATCTACTTTGTCAGATATCATGTTGAATTACTGATTTACTGTACAAAGTATGCACTGAATTGTGATCAGGTTTCTGATTCAATTGTCATAATGCATAAGTAGATAATGTAGTTGCTCCGGCGATTGTGTGGGATGCATGGACAGTGCTCAACAGTGACCAACTGTTATTTGAGCACTGTATACTGCCTTCGGGTCTGGAGATATCTCCATCCAGCCCTTCAGCAGGTTGTTTGATCCTGTCCCATATGTATCGCCATCGCTTGACATCGATCCAACACGCACATGTGTTTGTTGGATGGTATCTATGTATCATATATTGATATAATACTTGATCATTACACTTAGGAGTCAGTGTAATGTCAACATACATATTGATATCATTGACTTGATCATTACACTTAGGAGTCAGTGTAATGTCATTATACATAATGATGCCAGTGATTATAACAATACATAAGTCGCTGTATAGGTACTTTCTGATTTAGTACACTATACTTATGTATAGGTACTTGCTAATTTAGTACACTATACTTATGTATAGGTACTTGCTAATTTAGTACACTATACCAAATTGATTTATCACATAAGATGATCTGTATACCACTAACAGCATGTAGCTAACATGATATATATCAACTTGGTTAGTGTATGTAATCCTGCATATCTCATCGGCTATGACGAGTTGCTTGGTATATTTCACACATGGCTCTCGTGAGTATTCCTTTCATTGATCAACAATAGAACAGTATCCCATCCCAAATCCTACGTCAGGGAATACTGAGCTAATTACTGTCTTAAGATCATGATCGGCACCTTATACCAAGTGGGTTCGTTTATAGTTTAGGCTTGCACAGCAGGTATGCTATGTGATATTTATTGCAACATCTGATGCACTGTTATATATGACTATGCATGCCAACTGTTATCGTGATCAAGTTGGCTGCATACATGTATGCATATGTCAATGTATAACATGGTGGAATCATGCTGCATGGTATTGCTGCATGGCATAGTGATGCATAGTATTGCTGCATACACTTGGTATATACTGAATGGATAGTGTATACTGCATGTGTGTGTGTGTGTGTGATATGTGCTACACACACAACATATGGTACACACACATATGATTGCACAGCATTGATGGAAACAGTGATATATATATATATGATTGACGGAGTCGGGCGGATATATATATCTCACAGAAACCTAGAGCAAGCTGTCAGGCGGGTGCCTCGGGTTTCACAGTGCGAAGATAATTGAATAACATACGGAGAGTGTTTTATTCTGTGAGCTGAGGATGACCGTGCCAGGCAAGACGGCACCGCGGGTCGAGGGGTGACACAGGCGGACAGGACTGCCACCCCCTTACAGTGGGGGGGGCTAAAGTCACTGTCTCCATGACACCACCTCACCCCGAAGAGGTGAGGTGCCAAGGCAGCACCCAACCCTAAACCCTAGAGATACAAATGTTATAAGTCCAGGGGACTTTTAATGTCCAGCTAACAAGAATGCCAAGCAGCTGACTCAGAACAGTGGCTCTACGTAGGATTGAGGGGCAGGGGTCTCGATGCTCTAAGGGTTCTCTGCCGATGCACCGGACGGTGTGACGTCGGTGATCGACACCGTTGCAGTTGTGCCGCCGGAGAAAGACGGAAGCCACACAGGAGACGAGCGGAATGCCGGCCAGTCCACCTCGTCGTCGTCATCGTGGACGGCATGGAAAGCCGGTGGCGCCGCGCCAGGCTCCACCTCGTCGGATTGCTCATCACAGAGGTCCACGCCCGAGAATCGGACGGACATGGCTGCCGGACCCGGCTGAGTGGAGTCGTCCAGTGGCGGGGGCTCCAATGCCTGCAAAGAGTTGGCACGGGGTGCTGGCGGTGGCGCAGGCGGCCACGCCGACATCGGAGGAGGAGGGGCCGCCGCGGGGGCGGTTGCGGGCGCCCGCCCCGGAGCGAAGGATGCCGCACAAGAGTAGGGGCACACACCCTCGGTGTCAAGGTGGCCCGTGGTCACCGCCCACAGGCGGAAGCAGGTGACACACACGAGTCCGGTGCCTTCCCACTGCAGGTAGCGGGCATTCCTCACGGGCTTCCACTCACCGACGGGGGGCGCCAAGTTCTTCCAGCCGAGAGCATGCATGGAGCCGACGGTGGGCTTGCCACCGCCACCACTGCCGCCACCGCCCCTGCCACCACCGCCGCCAGCACCACCGCGCCCAGCACCACCAGACGTCGGAGGGGAAGGCGCGGAGAGGCGGGCCAAGGGGAATTCGTCGCGGAAGACCTTGGAGATGCGCAAGGCGAGGGCGGCGAAGGTGAAGGGGACGTTGGCCCCAAGGTCGCGTAACACCACCAGGTAAAGTGGCGCGACGTGGGGGGAGACGGCCGCAGAGGCACGAAGGACGCTGTAGAGGTCAGACACCATGTTGGCGTCGCTGTACTGCGGGTTGACCTTCTTGTTCTTGTCGGCCAGAGTGCGGAAGGCAGCAAGCTGTGGCGCGGGGTCGACGGTCTCGTCGAGAATGGTCGCTCTGAGGCGTACCCAGAAGCGATGCTCGTCGGGATCCCCGATGCCCTCCACATGGAAACGAAGGCGCTGCAATGCGCAGCGGCCATCGCGGGGATGGAACTCCACGGACTCCTCATACAGGGTGAGGGCGGTGGAGCGGAGAACCGTGGGGAGGACGGCGTACATGAGCTCGTTGAGGACGATGTGGTAGTCCGTGTACTCGCTGTCCAGATCCAGAAGCTTGGCGACGTCGTCACGAGAGATTGGCCCGAAAACATGGTTCATGTTGGCGAGTAAAACCGCGAAGTCCGACTCAGCATCGGGTCCATCAAGAGTAAGGCCAACGGAGCTCTTGAAGCCATGTGTCCGAAGAAGCTTGGCCAACTCCTCGCCGTAGGAGAAGGCGTAATCGATTTTGTCCGCGAATTCCGTACGCTGGGAGGGCTTCACAGGCGTGGACACCCAAACCGTGGGGTCAGCGTGGAACTCAGCAGAGGTGGCCGCCCGAGAGACTGGGGTCGGCTTGGCGGTCAACTGTGACATGCGCACAATCGGGTCCGCGGAGCCGCCACGGTCAGGGCTAGCCGATGAATTGGGGCTGGCGGAGGAATGCCCTCCAGGTGATTCCCTCGCAGCGCGAAGGCGGCTGCCGAGGGAGATGCGGTCCGCGCTCATGTCTGGAAGAACGTAGCGTGGAATGTTGGTTGGTCGATAGTGCGAATGCCGCATCACGAATTCCGGGAGCTGGCTCCGCTCGAGGAAAAGGGCCGGTGCCGTAAAAAAAACACGCGGCTGGTGGTGGATAAGCTGGCAATGCGCTCAGCTCGTGCAAGCAGCTGGATTCGCTGCAAGCGGCCGCTTGTTCCGCGGGATCTCAGAGCAGTGAAAATCGAAACACCCACTAAGTGGTGAACCGATAACCTGATGGAAACAGTGAGATATATATATATGATTGACGGAGTCGGGCGGATATATATATATCACAGAAACCTAGAGCAAGCTGTCAGGCGGGTGCCTCGGGTTTCACAGTGCGAAGATAATTGAATAACATACGGAGAGTGTTTTATTCTGTGAGCTGAGGATGACCGTGCCAGGCAAGACGGCACCGCGGGTCGAGGGGTGACACAGGCGGACAGGACTGCCACCCCCTTACAGTGGGGGGGGCTAAAGTCACTGTCTCCATGAAGCATCAATATTCATCTGATGTCATATTATGTATTTTACTGCAAACTTTGTATGTAAATCTGTCAGTAATTGAACAAACATCATCTCTTATGTGCAAGCATCACAGATATTGAATAGCATGCTGCATATATATATATACCATCATCGCGCGTCATCTGAGCATGATGAATCTAGCAGGTGTGCGTATATCCTGACAAGCTAAATCATCGTATGCGCGTAGACGAGCGATTTTTGCAAACCATTTTCACGGGGGATGCAACTTTCACCCCCTGTATAAGGGTGACTGTTGCCCCCCTTCTGCTGTCACCCCTCACTGTGCTGTGACTCTCTGCTGTGTCACTTGTTGCAGCATCACCAACCGCTAGGAATATTAAAACACTATCTGTATTCTAATATTCACTTGAATATGTATCTGAAACCCTGAGCTCACGGCTTCAGCTTTCTTCTCTGTGAAAGCTTATAATATATTACAGCAGTATATATTTTAGCTTTCCCGTCAGGTTTGGGCTGCACCACTTGAAGCGGTGGTCTCTTTTTTTTCGGTCCTTACTCTCGTCATCGCATCTCCAGCGACGTCGCGTCTCCAGCGACCGCATCTCCAGCGAACCCTTGTTTGCATCTCCAGCAACGCCCCGCTGTTACCGTAAGATTACGGCTACGGGAATCATCTGGGCGTGCCGTATCACGCCACTTTCGGCTTCATTAGCATCTCCAGCTACGAGACCGACTACAATCTATTCGCGGTTGTGCCTCTCTGAACAGCAGCACCCCTTCTGCACGAATATTGGCTTACCGCACGGTATTTTTGACATCACCAGCGTGTTCCTTGTCAAAAATCACCTCAATTTGACTTCCCCATCACTGGGAGTTATCAATTTTACGGAAAGTTACGGTTTCGCCTTCGCACCCTATCTTTGCTTCACATAATTTTGCAGTCTGCAGCTTGCATCTCCAGCGAGCGCCCTTCTGCTACCGCCGGTGTGCGCCAGCGGGTCGACATTTCGGCGTGACGTATCTCGCCACTGTTGGCCTCACGACACCTCCATCTACGACTACGACGACATCATCTTCTAAGCCTTCGCCTTCCTGGACAGCAGCGCCGCTTCTGCCGGAATATCGGCTTACCGCACGACTTTTTTGACGTCACCGGCGTCTTCCTCGTCAAAATTCACCCCAATTTGACTTTCCCATCGCTGGAAATTGTCGATTTTACGAGAAGTTGTTGTTTTTCACTTGGAACCCTATCTTGCCTTCGCAGAATTCTGCAGTCTGCAGTGGGACTATGTCCACTGAGCGGCAACGTGCGCGCATGGCCGCTGTTCAGGCTGCCCTAGGGACTGTTCGGGTACATCGACGAGATTCTACAACTGGATATAGTGTGGTGGTGTCTGGTGGTGCTCATGCACCAAACGCCAAACTCAAGTCCATCGCTTTCGCCATCGTCAACCAGAGCTTTGACTTCTACGAGCTCGCCCCGCGGCATCCTCAGCTTTGCCCTCCACCTTGCGCGCCTCTTGGCCGCTGTCTGGTGGTGGCGTGTGGTGGTGCTGCTGCACCCATCGCGTCCATTCTCCTTTCTGCTTTCGCCATCATGTGCGGGGAGGATCCACACCGCGTTTTTTACCTCACGTCCATTGCCACGCCCGCTCTGGTCGTGCCAGGCCTCGTTGGGTCGTGGCACCGCAGGGGTATCGGTTAAAAAAGAAAAGAAAAAAATGAGCAAAAGAATGAACAACCCTAGAAATTGTCCGATCGTGTGATGTGCCTGCTAGATTCTAAGATGACGCCGGCAGGGCCATTCTAGTCGGGTTGAAAAAGGCCCCTTAGATCCGAACAGTCTTGCAGGCCCGCGTAACACTTGCATTTGGTCACCTCACACCTACGGGGTGAGGTGGTGTCACGGGGGATGCAACTTTCACCCCCTGTATAAGGGTGACTGTTGCCCCCCTTCTGCTGTCACCCCTCTGTCTGCTCTATGTGCTGTGACTCTCTGCTGTGTCACTTGTTGCAGCATCACCAACCGCTAGGAATATTAAAACACTATCTGTATTCTAATATTCACTTGAGTATGTATCTGAAACCCTGAGCTCACGGCTTCAGCTTTCTTCTCGGTGAAAGCTTATAATATATTACAGCAGTATATATTTTAGCTTTCCCGTCACATTTGCAATAACGAAATTTTGATGCGTGCACTGCACTCAACAATTAGTGCGGATAGCGAATCGTATCATTGTCGGTGATGTATGCGCTGCGAATGGTGAACATCTCTGTCGCCGGTATGTATGGCATACAGTATGGTACGAATGCCATCGCGCGTACGGATCATACAAACTGGCGACGTTTTGATCATTCGCGCGTCAGTATGTCGCATATCGTGCAACCCTGCGAATGATAACAGTATATGTGTGCGATCTGTATGCGATAATCACACCTTGTCGGTGTTATCCTCTGACGGTGTTTATGCGAGCGAATGCGGTCGCGACGGTATTTCCTCGCGCACTCCGTTCGCTGTTGATTCTGCAACGAATGTTATTATATATGCGATATATGTCGTATATGTGCGATCGTTGTCGCCTGTATATATGCGCGATCCGCGAACCTGTTGCACACACAATATACAATATATCTCTATTGCTGCACTGCACACTTATGTGTCCTCGTTCGTCGCGTGGACGAGTAGAATACCACTGATAAGGCTCGCTATGCAAGCGATATGTATGGCACGGCTATCGTATTGAACGACAATAGCACGCGCAGAGTATTGTGGGTATGAGTGCAGACTCTTCTCCAGAAGTGCTGCTAGAGCTCAATGCTCCCTCATATACGCCAATGCCCCCACGCCTCTCAGGCGTTACCACAATTGGGTTGTGAACCCGAAGGCATTGGGTGAACAACAGTATCGGCTGATCGAATAAGCCATGTGATACCCGCATGGTGTTCAATTCATGCTTGAAGCGAAGACGAGTCCCTTCAGAACAGTTTGTTCTTCAAGAACTGTCTTGCTTCATCATCGAGATGTTGTGATCAGCCTCTCGATGACAGATGTCACTCATGGTGAGTGGATGATAGATGGTATGACTGTACCGGAATATCCAAGTACACTAGATATCAGAAAGTCCCGTACTCGTGTGGATAAACTGTATAAGATAAATAAACCCTAAGCTAGATATACCCGGAACGGTCTCGGACGGTCTCGGAGTCTAGCCTACCTGTGACACAGCGTGTGTCACAGTACGAACCTACAGATCAGTCAGCAGTCCAGTGTTGGTCCTAGGGATCTGTCATAGGGGCCTGACCGGGACTCCCAGTCAGGGCTGCCTATACAGATTTCAGCACACCACCCCAGCACTGTGGGTGGTGACTGGCTAGGAGAGTCAGAAAATGTAAGGATGTTAGTGTTAGGGCAGAAGCTAGGTGACAAGTCTAACTGCCAATCCAACTGTGCTATTCTGATACACAAATTGGAAACCTCTAGGTAGCACGTGAACAAAAGCATACGGGCAATTAAGGCACCGCTAAACAAGTGAAAGGAACCGTGCTAGCAAGTCAGTTTGAAGATTGTAAAGTAGTCAAAGCAAAACATAAACCAGATTGAAGAAGTCCTTGAGGTCACAGGAGTTCTGCACACCACCATGTCGGTGTGCCTCCAGAGTGAGCAAGAAGTCAATCGACAGTACCAAAGTAGTCAGCGGTGGCCTCACGGAAGTCCATCCCATAGTAGGAAGTAAAGTAACCAGCTCCATAATAGTGCCCCGCATCAAGAGGACCGCTCTCATGTAAGGCCATGCCGTAGTAGAATGCCATGTCAATACCCAAATCCGCTTGAGCCAAATCCTGAAATGCTAAAAAGCTCAAAGTGTCAGGAGGCTCGGGCGGCTGAAGCTGTGGCACATCGTCAGGCAATAGGAGACCCTGAGCCGTCATCACCGGATCAAGAAAATCATTCGTAGAGAAAAATGACGGAGCCTCCCAATCGAGATCACCACCAGGCGAAGGCATCTCCGTAGCCGACCGAGCGTCGGGCACGGCTGCCACTCCCATGATCGAGATGCAAAGAACGAGGGAAAGGAGGAAAGGAATGCCCCACGGACCAACCGTGGCAGGGAAGCCCCAGGGCGGCTTCCCACAACCGTAGGTCCTCTGCTCGCCCACGGGTGGCCCGGAAACATGATTGGCCGACGGAGGCGAGCCCCGCGGCTTCAGCCGGAAGCTGCCGTCGGCAAAGTCCTCGTAGTCGTCGGTGTCGTAGCCTGTCAGGTCAGACGGGTGGACAGCGGCGTGATTCACCGTCTGCACGAAGCCTCCGAACTCACCGTGCGTCGCCTCCGTGGTGGTCACCCGCGCCGATTGAACTGGCGCGGGCTGTACATCCTCTACCTGCGAAACAGGCATAGCAGGGGCCGGCACGGCGGATGCCGATGCCGCCGCACCACCTGCCGGAACCTGCCCCTCCGGTGTGATCCCCGCCGCAGCGGCAGGGCCACACACCAGAGCCGATGCATGCTCCTCAACCGCACTCCCAGGAACAAAGGATGCGTGAGTGTAATGTACCTGCTCTTGGGCGGCCTGAACCTCAGAGGTGAGGGCATCAAGCCGCCGCAAGATGTCCTCGTCGTCGGTCCCGCCAGAAGGCGGAGGCGGTACGCTGAATCCATAGGCCGATACGTCGATGCCGCCAATCCCGCCCGCGGAAAGCACAGCGGGGGGACCATAAGCCGAAGCCGCACGGGCGAAGGCCTCCGGTCCATCATCCGCAGCCTCCTGGAAAACCTGCACAAGTGCCAGGGTGTGAAGACCCTCCGCATCCTCCTCCTCAATAGGAATGCAGAAGGCCGCTGCCGTGGCCGACGAATGCTGGCGCCCACCAAGAGGGCAGTCGCGGTACGCGTGATAGGCGTCCCCTTTGCCCGCCTTGCGGCAACGGTGGCAAAGGGGCTTGGCCTTCATGCTGTCCCTGTCGAACCCCACAGACGGTGCCGGGTGCACACCCACTCGATGGCCTCGCGGATGCTGCTTACCGCGCGGCTGCGGCTGCTGCTGTCGCTGAGCCGCGCCCGCACGATTGCCCTGCACAAGCGCCTTCAAGGCGGCGATTTCGTCGAGAAGGACCGCGTACTCAGAAGACGTGATAAGGGCGGAGGGCTTACCGCCCGCCCCCAGTGTCTGCTTCTCACGCACTGCCGCCCCATCATCCGACTGCGCCCAGGCCTGAAAGATGGCCACGACGAGCGCCTGGAGCGAGCGGAGAGTGACCCCGCTAAGGTCACCCGCAAGCGGGTACCGCACCTTCACCGCCGCGTAGAACACGGGGTCGAGGCGGTTGTAGAGGGACAACTTACGGGTCTCGTCGGTGGGCTGCCAGTCAGGAGCGCGGTTATCCCGCACCAGACGTTGCTCACGAGCCAAGATCGGCTGCGGGTCAACGCCTGCGGGATAACGAAGCGCCGCATGCTCCTGCTGGTGGCTCTCGCGAAGGACCGTCGGCACGCTCCCCTTGATGATGTCGATGAGGGCACGACGTCCATCTCGGTCAGCCGAAGAGTCCGTACCCCGAAGCCAGGTGTCGGCCACAAAGTTGCGCTCCACGACGAGGGCCAAGACGTCATAGAGCAGTCCATTAACCTTCTCGATAACCAAAGAGGTGGGGTCGTCGAGGTCAAAGGGGGCCAAGTCCAGCCCAGCGGACTCAAACTCGGTCCGAAGCTGCACCACCAACTCGGAGAGGCGGTCGGTGTCGTCGGTACCACGATAATGATGTTTCTTGGAACCAAGGATATCCTCGCGGATACCCTTGGCCCAAGCCCGATGTAATCTCCCCTTGTAGACCACGTCGACCGCGGCGTGTTGGTCAACGAGATGCTTCCGCAACGCGACAGCGGCGTCGGAGTTGCTGGAAGGATTAGGGGGCACCACAGGCGGGGTGCTAGCGGTTGGGGTGTCCCGAACCGCATCTATAAGCCGTATAGAGGCGTCCAAGTCGGAGTCCTTCAATAGGCGTTTACGAGCTCGTGTAGATGTCGCCATTCTTCTGAAAGCCAGAGAAAAGATGATGCGCGGTAGCACGTTTGGGTGTTGTGGCGGAAATGGAGGGATGACGTAACGGCAGAACGTGCGGAGCGGCGAAAAGAGCGAAGGGCACTTGCAAATGTCGATGTGGTCGAAGGCGTCCGGAGCACCAGCCCAAAATACGTAAACCAGCGGGATCAGTGCAGGCAGAACAACGCAAATGAACATTGCCACAACCGAGCAATAGCAACGCGCGGTGCCCATGACTCGCAGCCGCAAAAGACGTCTACCGTAAAATCATGTCCAAATCCTAGTCGCACCCAAACGCGCAAGTGCGCACCACCTCTTCAAGCGGCTGCTTAGCCAATCATGGCCAAGATAGCAAGTGGAATGAAAACGTGGATGGGGCCACGACCTACCGGAATATCCAAGTACACTAGATATCAGAAAGTCCCGTACTCGTGTGGATAAACTGTATAAGATAAATAAACCCTAAGCTAGATATACCCGGAACGGTCTCGGACGGTCTCGGAGTCTAGCCTACCTGTGACACAGCGTGTGTCACAGTACGAACCTACAGATCAGTCAGCAGTCCAGTGTTGGTCCTAGGGATCTGTCATAGGGGCCTGACCGGGACTCCCAGTCAGGGCTGCCTATACAGATTTCAGCAGACTGTACATGTCACAGTCGACCGTACTGACGACTGTATGTCATTATAACATATGACATGACACGACATCGACATGACATGACATGACATGGTATGACAGGTATGACAGGTATGACATGTATGACACATATGTCATCGGTCATAACCCTGACATCTCCCCCCGCCCGGTGCGTCCTCTCCCCCGCCGCGGTACCGGGTCCGTCGCGTGTGTCCTGCTGTCCTCCCCCCCGCCGCGGCGCGAGGACACGCGTTTATTGCTCCTGTCCTCCGCTCGCTTGCTGGGCTCTGCCGATCTGCCGACGCTGTCTGCTCGCGCTCGGCTGTTGTTCACAGGATCAGAGCTGCAGCTGTCGCAGATGCTTCGATCGGATGAGACAGCATGCGATGGATCGCACGGATCGGCGCCTAACCCCCAATTCCCCATAGAGTACTAAGATACTTTCCCCATACGATAGCTTGAAGCTTCATCCAAACGAAAGAGAAATGTGAGCGAGGCCAATCGAATGCAGCATGTGCCCTCCGCTCGCCTGTAGAGACAGGAAGCTCGAAAGAGAGACAGTTCAGAGTTCTGTCGAAGAAATGATACGTATTCCTTGTTTGCGGTGCGTGTTTTGGAATACTGGAGAGAACCTACTATGCAGCTAAAGGATGTCCTCTGCGTGCACAGCAGACAGGCTTTCGACTGCACTTTCTCTTAGACGAAACACCGCTCCTCGCAAGGCTCGCCCGTCTTAAATGCTGAGAGTTAAAACGGACGGTCAACCGTCCAGGTGTAAGCAGAGATATTGGTATAGAACGGTAACGGCACATAGGAAACTAGAGTTGTCGCCTAGACCCTCGGCTGCACACAGGGAGAGAGCCTGCAGGGTCCCGAGCCAGGGTTTCCGTGCCCGCAGAGCATGGGGAATAGGGCAAGCGCCGTATCGTAGTACACACGCTGACTCGGAACAGCTCAAATTGAGATCAAGTACATCAAGCGACGCTCGCGGTTTTTCCTTGAGCGAAGCTGTGGAGAGTGGTGTGGTGAGTGCAGCTGTCCTCATCATGGAAAGCACTTCGATCTGTTTGAGTTGGCAAATCGGTTTAATTCCGCTCTTGTCGTCGACATGTAATGGAAATATAGGTTGGACCGACGCGTGCTGCGCCAAATATCATACGTATTCGGCGCAACGCAGGTTCTGCCTCTGGGAAAGGTCACGCCACTTCGAGAAGATAGAAGCTTGGCCAACGAAAGCAGTCTTGAGAAGGTTGTCGTTACTTCTCTCCACCCTGCCACGTGTCTTGCGCGTGTGTCCCGTAAACCGCTCCACCCTTGAATAGCTGAACTCGATCTTTGCGCGCAGTGCGAATGAAGTGTTTTCAATGGCGAGGCCCAGCCCCTCAATGCTCCGAAAACAGTCACTGCCGCCGTCTGCAAGTGGCGACTAATATCTTTTGGATTCCGGTGGAGCGTCAGGTGACTGCGCCGTGGGAGAGTGTCGTTCTCGCGATGTTACGGGTATGTCGCATATTTTCAACCGCCGATCAGCTCATTCGTTGCCTTTCGCAATTGTCACTTCGAGAGCGCACCACTGCCGCTCGCGCCGGGCTTGCGTTGCGCTACAGGAGAACCTAAAAGTCGTATATCCAATACCGAACCACTGTTGCCCATGATATCGTGGGGTCAAGCTTGCCCATGCGCAGGTCTATCGGAGCGCCCTCGGGAGGCGGCTCATCGGAGTGTACTTGCGAGGCTCACTCCCTCGGGGCTTCGCCGTGGAGAAAGTATCGGATGTCGATATGATAGGTCAGCCCTTCGCAAGTCTCGCGGAATACGATGAACGCATCTCGAGATGTGCAGCCTTGCCACACGACGACCGTATCGCCCCCGAAGCCTTTCGTATTAGAAGAGTCCGTTGAGCTATCGTAACTCTAAACGCCAAGTTGTAATATCATTTCGTGCGCCATTTCCAACAAACAGCCGCCCAATGTGTGCCTGTGCGCATAAGCTCAAGATTTGACCCCAGGCAAGCGTCGCTCGCTCTTGCGCTCGGGAAGTGCCCGCTACAAGTGGGTTTCGTTCAGGGCTGTGACCCCTCTTTGCCGCGCATCCTATGATTCGCTGCGCTACGCATCCCACACTTGGTTGTGCAGCTTGCATCACAACCTTGACGTGATTGCCAGGCAGCGTTGGTTTTGTGTGACGGGAGGCTGGGAGTCAAAATTTGGAGCGCTCTGTGGTCCTTAGCCTCTGTCAGTTTCCTCTGAAATTTTGGAATCCAAGGTCTCTGACCCGGCACGAAATGCGTTTGTTGGGACATGACGCCACGGTCCCATGTGATCGGATGCGGGGGTTCGGCTCTGTATATCTCACAGCATATGCTTTTGATGATAGCGGCTCTGGTGTTCGCCCGTCTCGGGGGAGACGCTTAAGCGAGCCGTCTCTTGACAGGTGCACCCTGTGCTGAAATGCTCACGATGGCGCGTTCCCACTTATGTTTGTTGCTTGCATCTCCACGTTGGCAGCAAGCTGAGTCGTAACTTGTAGCCCAAAGTTGATGAAAGTGATCCTTGGAGTTTCAAGGCTACGACTGAGTGCGCCACACACGCGAAATGCGGGTGATCCTGCCCTGGTCCCTTAGTTGTAGTGTGACATGTGGTACTATTGGAGCTTTCTCCTCCCTTGCATCCTGGACCATGGAACAGATGGGCAGTGTTGTAGTGTTTCCCGGAGCAAGAACAGGCAGAGAAATTTGACAGCGTCCGAGGTGGAATATTCCTCCGGTCTTCTGCGTCCGAGGTGGAATATTCCTCTGGTCTTCTGCGTCCGAGGTGGAATATTCCTCCGGTCTTCTGCGTCCGAGGTGGAATATTTCTCTGGATTTCTGCGTATGAGGTGGAATATTCCTCTGGTCTTCTGCGTCCGAGGTGGAATATTCCTCCGGTCTTCTGCGTCCGAGGTGGAATATTCCTCCGGTCTTCTGCGTCCGAGGTGGAATATTCCTCCGGTCTTCTGCGTGCCCACATCACCCAAAACCTAAATGGAGTATCCTCGGAATGGATAGTTCTTCGATGCCAACACAGGGCAGCCTCTACCCCGGGGAGCATTCATGCAGGGTTTAGGTGTGCTCTCGAGAGGTAAAATCAAATTCGTGAAGATGGACATCTGAGCAGTGTACTTTTAATTAGCTGGTCAAAAGATCTGTACATTCTGACTCTCTTTCCGAGGACAGCGCTCCTGCGCGTGGATCCTGCGTCGAGGCTTTGTGCAAACCAAAGATCAGTGCAGACGAAGTGGCGCGCGACACGGGAGCTGAGGGGAGTCGTGGGCCCGGCGGCTAGCAGTGCTCTCCAAACAATCAACGAGTTCATCGACAACAAAACAGTGCAAAAGAATTTTCCCTTCTGCAAGAAACTTGGTATGAACTCCAAGCCCGGCAACAGCTCGGCCACAGTGTTGTATTCCATCTGCCCACTGGTGCACACTCTCCATACAAACAGTATCAGCTACGGTCAGTAACGTGCGGCCCACAAATGCAGCGTGCCGCAGAACGGGTGCCTGCCAAGAGAATGCACCCATGTGCATCCTGATGACCTGGCGGGGAATGACGTGGCGGTTTTACAGAGATGCGAGTGGTTCTGGTGGATCCTGATACAAGGCTCGGGTCGTCTCTACATCAGCATCTCCATTACATGCGCGAGGAGCCGGACCAGGTGTGTCACCACCAACGGCCTCACCCTCTGGTCTACACTGCTCAGCGCCTCACCCTCTGGTCTACACTGCTCAGCGCCTCACCCTCTGGTCTACACTGCTCAGCACCTCACCCCTGAGTCCCAGCAGCCCCCCGTGCATGCGAATGCAGAGCCGCTGCCGTCGCGTTGCTGGCTGCCCACTTCGAGTCGTTGTTTGCCGATGGGAAGATGTGTAGTGTTGCTCTCGGCTTCTGCGCGTCATGCTTGAGAGCATCATGCTCGATGGCACGCTCTCATCCCAACCTGATTCCTTCACAACAGATGAGAATGGGAGCAGGCGTGTGCACAAACATTCCACAGTCTCGAGGCATCATGCATTCTCACCCATTCTCACGTCGGCGAGGAGACACGGAAACGCACTGTGAGATAAGCACCCCTCTCGCACCACCGCGCACACCGTTGATTGCGCTGTGCAGCGACGGTGCGTTGTGGCCGTATTCTCTCTTGCACCGACGGTATGGTCTTACGGAGGGGTTGGAATGGGGGTCAGATTCCACCAGTGATACCATCGAATATTCCTCACGCATTCGTGGTACAGGCTGGCCTCCCTGCTCTCCTGTTGAACGCTGTTGCCCTGCTCATTAACTTGACATGTTTAGGGTGGGCTGATCAGTGCGAGCAGAGCCCGGGGAAATGGGCGCAAGGTGGCAAATCAGCAGCGGGTGGACACAAGGTCGCAAATCAGCAGCGGGTGGACACAGCGTTGCGGATCAGTGGTGCGTTGGATACATTGCAGCAGATCCGTGTGGCTTTGAACAAATGGGGGCAGAACAGGAGCTGGATGCAGCGTGCTGGTAGTCAGTGATATCTTCGCATCTCTGACATTTACGATGTTTGTCAGCTGTGTGATGAGCAGAAGTGTCTGCTGGGTGACAGCTGGCCACACAGGCAGTGACTCTGTGGGGTGTGGACATCCCGGCGCTGCTGGGTGACAGCTGGCCACACAGGCGGTGACGCTGTGGGGTGTGGACATCCCGGCCCTGCTGCCTCCGGCGAGCTCCCGCTTTACTCCCACTACGCTGCAGAATCTATCAGCCGACCTTGACCGCGCCAATCAGGTAAGCCTTCATGCCGCATTCTTACTCGCGATTGCGCCCTGCTGTCACTCTCCCTATCCGTAAATCCATCCCGGCATGCCACCAGCAACCTCCGATGCGCCACGCAACGTCCCCGGGCAAGCCGTGATGCTCCTCGGCCCCGCAAACAACTCAGGCGGCAGCATCGGTCACATCTGATCAGGGGCGGCAGTTGCGGGGCAGATCAGTTCCCAGGGCTGCTCACTGCCGCACCGGGGCTGCTCACGGTCACCGGGGCGACGGGCGCGCGGGCCGGTCACCGGGGCGATGGGCGCGCGGGCCGGTCACTGGGGCGATGGGCGCGCGGGCCGGTCACCGGTCACCGGGGGCGACGGGCGCGCGGGCCGGTCACCAGGGCGATGGGCGCGCGGGCCGGTCACTTTTGTGTTGCATGTGTTGCATAGTGGAACCCTGAGTGTGAGGCGGGAGGTGATCTGCTCGGCCGGAGCGCAGGCTGGGCTGGCCGGAGACTTGAGTCAAAGGCGGAAGGCTGCTCTTTGGGGCCTGCGGAGGTGCCTGAGGGCAGCTGGGGAGGTAGCAGCGCTGGCAGGCATGGGCTACACCCGCGACTTGTACTGGTGCCTGGCAGGTGGGTCGGAGGTGTGCCCTGCCGCCGCGGAGGACCTGTTGCAGGCCCTGCTCTGGATCCTGGGGGAGCGGCCCATGGCTGCACTAGAGGACATCGCCGCTGCGGAGCGTTGCGCCACGTCACTATCGGCGCGCCTCGCCCCCTTCCAAGAGGACCCTGTGTTGCCCACAGGCGAGGCCGCGCCGGCGCCGGCACAGCCGAGCGGTACGTTCGGCGTGGGGGAGGCAAGAGGAGCGAGGTAGTGCGGCCGCCAGATACCAAGCTGCAGCCCGAGCGGTGCAGGTGACCCCTGCACGTTAGCCCTCTCAGTTCGATATGAGGCCGGCGGAGAAGTCGTGGGGGCGGAGAAGTTGCTGGGGGTGGCTGAGGGGCAAGTGAGGTGCACGTTGTTGCGTGAGGGGCTGGGAAGCTAGTCAGGCTAGTGATAGGTTGGGTAGGTCGATGTTTGTCGATTGTAGCCTAAGCATGCGGCCGGAGGGTAAGATGCTTACACACCACAGCCAGACCAAAGGGGGGATTGCCACAGGGTGGAGAACAAAGGATTGGAGCGGGTAGATGTCCGTAGGTAGGGAAGTAAGATGGGGGAGATTTCAGAGGAATACTATGTCAATATTGGTTGGTCTGAAAAGGAGGAGATGCCTGTGACATATAAGCCTTTTATGACATCATGGGGACGCAATCGGTGACGCGATGGCGTGCGTTTATCCTTCTCTTGGCATCTTGGTGCTCCGGATTGAAGGCATGGTATTGGTTGTCCGTGTGCCCCCCTGCAGGGATGGGCCGCGGCGCTGAGCGGAGTGGACCTGGAGGCGGGAGCGGCCAAGGGGCCAAGGAGGAGCCTTGCTAGGGCCAACATTAGAGGCCAGGTGGCGTCGTACGAGTGGGCGCAGGGAAATCAGCGCCGCCTGGCGTGCCAGGAGTTGAAGAGGGCACGCGGAGGGCAAGGCATGACATCCGTTGGGCCAATGGTTTTGATCGGGGCGGCGGACGCTTGGCCGGCGTGCTCGCGGTGCCAATCCCGCCACCGCAGTCCACCCACTCTCTGACATGCCCCTTTCCATGCGCTGCCCTCCCCGTCCTCGGCGGCCCGCACCCCCTCCTTGCTCCTTTGCAGCCTGCTCTGATCTTGAATAGTCTCCACTGCTAAGAGGATCGCTAACCGCCGCACGATTGTTGCGTTGAATCGAAGATAACAAACAGCGCTCCTTCATCGTGACGAAGGGCGGGCCAGGAGGCGACTGCGCGTGCAGGTGGAGCTTGAGCAGTCTCGTGCGCAGGGAGGGTCCGTGGCGCGGGATGGTAAGAGTCAGCAACAGCTCTGATTTTATATTCTGCCAGGAGCATCACATCGACGTGCTCAGAGGCATCTTTGAGCCGCCCAGGTCGGATTCCCTTCGACCTGCCATTGAAGCTCCTCTCCCCCAATCCTCGCCGCCTGTTGCGGCGGCTGCGTCCTGTGTCATAGCTTTCCTTGGCCATACGTCTCTCCACTAGAACGTGTTCTGTTCTCCGGCACACTCTATCAATTGAATGAAGTTTTTGCAGTGCACTGCACAGATTCTCCTTAAGGTTCCGAGGTTGGGCTTTTTTTTTCGCAAATCAAAATGGCGGAGCTTCACGAATCCGAAGGGGCGGCCTTGCTGAAAGTAAAGTTTTGTCGTCTGTATCAAGAAAAGTACATGGTAGATGATGGAAGTGAGGGTTTGCTGGCTGCGGAGCACCTTGTAGAACATCTCCGCCTTTTTCTTGGAGATTCTCTGCCGCCCGCGCGGTAGGGTTTGGGGAGTTGTGAACTCGACCCCCGCTTGCTCTCGGAACGCCGCCCAAGCCGCACTATCGTGCTGAGACAAAGCGGGAACGCCGTCCCCGGCGGAGGCGTCATCGGCTGGGACTTTAGGATTGATTGCCAAGGTGTTAAAGGATGTGTTGTCCCAATGACTGATCGAGTCGGTCTTGTCCATGCCAAAGGGCTTCGGTGATGGCGCTTTTGTGATAAGATACCTCCTCGGTCAAGGTGTCGTAGAAAATGACTGCCTTTTCATAGCTCACTTGCTCGAAGGTGGCCTGGCAAGCCTTGTTCCAATCGACCTCGTTTTTGCCGTCGCAAAGGGTGCCATCGCTAAATGGATCTCGCATGCGTTGTGTATTTTACGTCGTCGTGAGATAGGAAGGTCGCCGTGGGAAGGTTGGTGTTGACGATTTTCCCAGCTCGAGCCGCGGACGATGGGATGAGAGAATGGATCAGTCGCAGGAAGGCGTGGTAGTACACTGCTGCACATTGGGTAGAAGGTGCTTCACCTGCCAGTTTTCGCCATTAGGGCACATACGAGTGCACGTAAATTTCTTTTGGTGGCAGTATCCTTCTTTAATAAATTCTTCTTCTTCTTGACTTCCACCGGTGCGGACTTGTCAACGATCTCGGCCTCAACAGGCACTTCGGGCGTCTCAGCAGAAAATGTCTAATGCAATCTAATCTAATCTAATGCAACCTGGTTGCATTAGATATTTTATGCTGAGACGCCCGAAGTGCCTGTTGAGGCCGAGATCGTTGACAAGTCCGCGCCTGTGGAAGTCAAGAAGAAGAAGAAGAATTTATTAAAGAAGGATACTGCCACCCAAAGAAATGTACGTGCACTCGTATGTGCCCTATGGCAAAAAACTGGCAGGTGAAGCACCTTCTACCCAATGTGCAGCAGTGTACTGCCACGCCTTCCTGCGACCGATCCATTCTATCATCCCATCGTCCGCGACTCGAGCTGGGAAAATCGTCAACACCAACCTTCCCACGGCGACCTTCCTATCTCACGACGACGTGAAATACACAACGCATGCGAGATCCATTTAGCGATGGCACCCTTTGCGACGGCAAAAACGAGGTCCATGCGCTGCCCTCCCCGTCCTCGGTTGCCCTCACCCCCTCCCTGCTCCTTCGCAGCCTGCTCTGTTCTTGAATAGCCTCCACCGCTGAGAAGGTCGCTGACTGCCGCATGTTTGTTGAAAGTATAGTCTCTGTCGTCTCTACCAAGAAAAGTGAGCAGCTGCTCTTCAGATGGAACTCCGGGAAGCACTCCGGTCAATCTAACGGTGGAGAAACCTTCGAATACTCGGAAATGTTCGGATGCACTCCAGCGCTCATTTCATCGGGGGGAGCCGCCGCTCCGCTGCCCTCGGGACATCGGCGCTGCTTCCGGCAAACGGCGCCGCTCTTGTCCAGTGTCGCTGACTCCCCACAATGCTCGGGACGTCGATGCTCTCATTCGATAGCCCTATTCTGCTAGGTCCTCGCGCACACTCCCATCCGAGGGAGCTGTGTCCGGTGCTTGGGACGTCGGCACTGCTTGCACCGTACGAAAGCCAACTCTTGAAGGCACTCGGGATTTGGAAACCACGCTCTCATCTAAGTACAGTCCAATCGCATACCTGCTGCTGGCCCGCACCTCTTACAGGCTGGGACTTACTGTGGCCTGACACTCTCTTTGGCTGGGGTCGCCAGCTGGCGCTGCGATATGACTCTGGCGGAGTTCGCGATGTGCATCCAGAGATCCAGCAGCTTTGTCCAGCGCGGCCTGCGCTTCTACCTCCAGGTGGCCGCCTCTTCTCCTGCCCCACCTGCCGAGCTCGCTCCCACATTCGCCACGGCCGCTGAAGTGGGAGGCCGTCTCCCGCAGCGCCGAGGACCAACGCGCGGCCGCATCGCCCACACGAGGCGCACCAGCCTTAGTCGCCACACATGTGGTCAGGGTAGGCGTTCTTGGACGGGGTGCTGAGGGAATGGTGAGGTGGGTTGCGTCCAGGCTGGTCTGAACGATGCGCTGCTGCAGGATATCAACGTGCAGGCCGCCCCCTTCAGCATCATCGGTGACGCAGCGTCCTCAACCCAATCTGCGGCCGCCGGACGCAAGAGCGACCGCCCGCTGCTCGAGACTGATGCTGCCGCAGACGGCGCGGCCATGACTCAGTCGCCGCGGATGTGGATCAGCCCCGAGGGCACCGTGTCGCCCCTCCATTACGACTCCTCTGCCTCTTTTCTGACGCAGGTAAGGGATGCCACCCTCGACACCGTCCACACCACCGTGCTGCGCGCTGCTTTGGATCGGATCGGTGAGAGGACAGCAAGAGGGGTTCCCTCGAATGCCGGTCTGCACCCAGCAGGCGCTGACTCCTCGGTGTTGCGCCGCGGCAGTCACGGGGCGGGGGCTTGGAGCGCAGGTCCGAGGCCGCAAGAAGCTCGTGTTCTACTCCCCGGCGGCGCTTTCTAGTTTGGTGAGCTGCAAGATCGCGATCGCCCAAATCTCGTCGGCCGGGGCGGGAGGGTGCTCGCGCCTTTAGGGACCGCCTCGTGTATTCTGGGAAAGGCTCACGGGCTGGTCAGCGAATATTGCGAGCTCGTCCCTGCCATCCGCGACCTTGCGCGGTATCGGTGGCCCAGTCTGCCTCGTTCATGCCGGGAAAAGCGTCGCGCGTCGCGTGTCAGTTGTACGCATGTCGGTCGCAGTACAAGCGATCTCGGTCCGAGTGTAGCACCGGATGTCTGTGTTGTTTGGCACGCACACGAGCGCTTTGGCAAGCTCGGGCTGACATTTGAAAATCGGCAGCCCAGCCTGAGCTGCACGTGATTGGCTTAGCCGTGGATGAGCTCACATGGGTTTGTGAGCGAGGCCATGCCGTCAGGTTTGTTCTCTTTAGACGCCGGCTTGCGCGAGCCCTATACGCATTCTGACTAGCGGGTGATCTGGTACGTGGCAGTACCCATATCCGGACGATCATCCCTTACGCCGAAGATGTCAGGTACCCATGCTGATTTTGCTATGACGAGCCCGCCCTGCTCCCTGCCAAAATTTGCATTCACTGGTTTCTGCTCAATCCAGCTTGAGACAATATTCACAAGCTTCTCCACAAGGCCCCATGTGGTGTATCCACCTTCAGATTGGTGTCACCTCTTGTGTGCCGTTCGATGGCCTGAGCGCTTCTTTCCAGTGGTTGGGGAGGGATGCAAAAGAGAGGGGCCTCGTGCCGGTATCCCGCATCCTCTCGAGATGCGCCCTGGACTTGCGCCTCGGGGATCCAAGCCATGCGCGCTGCTTCTGCAAGCACAGACCGGCATCTGCACATGCTGGGTGCAGCCATCTCATAGCAGGGCATTTTCTTTCTGGAGGTGTTACTCTGAACGTTGAATGGAGAATCATTTTGGCTGAAACAACGACAGAGTGCTTCTTCCGTCATCATCCAAGAAACCGGTGTCGTTGAAGTGCGTTACCGTTTGCCTTCCCTGTCACGCCACAGAAGGGTGCGTTTTGGAAAGCGGGCCCTACAAACCAAAAAAAACACAAGATAACAAAACCAAAAATCGGGCAAGCCGGGGATGCCGGCCCCGTGCTGGGAACCCCGAGGTGGATAAACCCAGTGAAGAAGAGGAGGTTCCCACTGAGGAAATCAAGAGGGCGCTCAGCCGCCCCCTGAAGTACTCAGAGGTCCAATACTCCCCGCAAGGGAGGATCCCCTCCATCTTCGAACCGCTGCATCGGGTGAGCAAAACGTGCACAAAGGAACCGAAACTGGGACCTAACCCGGAATTAAAAATACGCAAGGTGGTGGCCAGCTGGTACACGGATACCAAAGAGGTCCTGGAGGCAGAGGACCCGCTCTCCACCACCTGCAAACCAGGCCTCCCCACGGAGGAGGGGGATATGCAGAGGCTAGTCCACGTGTGCACAGTCACGTGCTGCGACATCAAACCACAGGACACGGGGCCTACGGGCTTCCCCCTGCTCGTCTCGCCCCAGCCGAAGATCGTCGATCTTGACAAAACCGTGAAGGAGGCCATCAAATACCTCCGGTACCTGCACGCCCTCATCAAGGCGGTCACAGGACTGCCGGAGAGTAGAGTCTTCGAGTACGAGAACACACACATCTGGCTGAGTGCGGGCAGGTGGCGCAATGTCGGCTGTTTTTACGAGTTCTGTGACATCGGGGTTGAGATCTTTTATATGGAATATGTAATCAAAAGATTGCGACGCCAATGTCACAAAAGCCGACATTGCGCCCTCTGAGCGCGGGGGGGGAAGTCAACCAAATTGCCCTCGCGTTTAAGCACAGAGCCCTCGCCGTCTTCGCGCTACTCAACACCACTTCCCGCCTCCCCCTTCACGTGCAGCCAAAGGCGCATCAAACCTTCTTGAAAAGCCAGCGGGTCCTGCCCTCGGTATATGTCTGGTCACCGTGGCGGCCGGTGGAGGGGCCGGCGACTACACGCAGCCTACTGGTGCACGCACCTAAACTCAACGGGCAATCTGTGCAGGACCTCGCCGACGTGCGGGCGGCGCGCAAGCCATCCTCAACGCCGCTCGGCACCTGCTCATGCTGGGTGTTGCCATCTCATGGCAGGGCCACACCCTAATCCTCGATGCCGATTGACTCTGATCCTCGATGCTGGACGCCTCCAATGCTCACTGCCGATTGACGCTCATCATATTCAATGCTGATTGACTCTGATCCTCGATGCTGGACGCCTCCAATGCTCACCGCCGATTGTCGCTCATCATATTCAATGTTGATTGGCTGTGATCCTCGATACTGGACGCCTCCGATGCTCACTGCCGATTGACGCTCATCATATTCAATGCTGATTGGCTGTGATCCTCGATGCTGATTGTTCTGGTGACGTGCTAGTTGGGTGACTCCAGTCAAAGCGTCAAAGGCGTTGGGGTGTGGGCACATATCCTCTTACGCGCATTCCCGTTTGGCGTTTCGTTGCGCCCCGACCAGAGCGCCCCCCGTGGCTCCATCACATGGAGGACATGCACTTCAGCTCTGGAAGAGCTCTCCCCGCCACCCCGCACTGGCTCAGTTGGTCTATTCCCTCTATTAGGTGTGCGAGAGGTATGTTGATATGCCCCCCAGGCCACAGGCCACGGCCCCCCCTTGCGCGTGCAAGCTTCGTTGCTCCCTGACGGCGGGTGAGCCTGGGCAAACCTTGGTGAGCATGACCCACACCACTCGCCGTGCGCCCCTCCTTGCCCCAGTTTCTTGGGTGGCTCATGGCATCCCCACCCGGTGCCTCCATCCTGCACTCCTTGCCCCACGGCACGCATCTGGTCCTGGTCCCCTCCCTGCGGACCCGCCTCCCATTCTGCCCGGCCGAGCACCTCCCCGACGCGGCCTGGCGACAGCGTACCTGCTCACGCGCTGCCGCATGCCAGCACTCGTAATGATTACACCGCAGCCCGCCCTCAGAGCACCGGGTGAGCCCGACCACTGGCATCCACCGTCACTCACAATGAGCGTATCGTAGACGCCCTCCAGACGCCCAACCACCATCCAGAAGCACGGATGTTGGCGGCGGGAGCGCTCAGTCAGGCCCCAACGGCTCACGCCGACAGTGCCCTGTATAGGCTGGAACCATTGTAGCCCTCCAACCTGCAGCACTATCACCCACGCCTGACCCGACGAACCCTGCCAAGCACACCGTCCCCGTTTGCTCCACCACTACCCGACCCCTCCTTGCCAGCACCTTGAGATAGAGGCCGCCGGCACACCAGCAAGCTTTACTGTGCCACCTGGCAACAGACGCAACTGTGGGCAGGCGACCAAAGGGGACGCCTATGGAAGCGCCCATCATCACCCCCCCCGGGGTCTGCTTGAGGAGCGCCTCTTCCCTGGAGGAGTCCGCATCGAAACACCCGTTGCGCTGTTGCGCGCCCCAGCAGAACCCTCGCCCCATTACGTTCCCCAGAGCACCCCCGCGCATCCGGCCAAAACAGCTCGATCCAGGCTCCCTCCACCAGCCCAATACGCCCCCATCGCTTAGGGCGTGCTGCTCATGGCAGCCGCCCGCTAATGCCCCTGCCCACGTTCCCCTTTCCCTCGATCCCCTCGATTACACCCCTACCACCTGCCAACTGTGGATGCCGGACGACTATCTCGCCGCCGCAGTATCCCACCCTTCATTCACCTGATTGTGTCCTCCGCTCATCATGGTCGAACCCAGAGGTCTGTCGCCGGACCAAAGCTCTCCCCCGGGACCACCAGCCGGCCTGAAGAGCGCGGAGCAACACGTTGCACCGGCGCACAAGTGCTTGCGGCAACGTGTCCCCACCGACTGAGGAAGCGTGTGCGTGTGACACACTCGGTAATGACTCGTGCCTACAGGCAATGATGTCTTCCATGCTGTTGTCTGCTCGATGCTTATGTGGTAACTTATGACGGCCTCTACCTGTTCTTGCTTGCTTATTTCTTTCACTCGGGTGATGGTGGGCTGGCCTCAGTCAACGTGCCTGGCCTCGGTCAACGCACCTGGCCTCGGTCAACGCGCCTGGCCTCGGTCAACGCGCCTGGCCTCGGTCAACGCGCCTGGCCTCGGTCAACGCGCTTTACTCGATGTCTGCGGTGTGGCATCGGCACAACTGGTAGCTGACTGCCGAACAGAAGTTGCTCGCATTTGAGCGACCTTGGGAGGTGAAGGGGAGAGTGCTGACGGCCGCCGGTCACCGGCTTGACAGGTGGATATTACACAAGCAGAAGGCGCACTCCTCCCCCTCTCGGAGGTGCGCTTCAATACAGCAGAGGGCGAATTGTGGAAGTGAAGCAAGCACATGTGTGACAGCGAGTGCATACGTTGTACACTACGTGGCAACTAGTCGCCGTGAGTCACGAAGAACATGGCATGCCACGTGGATTATGATGCACTCACTATGGATCGCCAAGCTCCTCCCTGATTGGCACCATTGGCCAGGCACCTGCACTAAGAGGCTCTGAGCTCCTTCGCGGGTTAGATCGTGAACCAACTCACAGTATCCTAGCACCAGGACCACGTTTCATGCATCGATGTTTCTTGAAGTGGGTCGAAAAGCAAGCGCTCCCTCTGAGAGATGCGCCCCATCACTAGCGCCCCTTCGCAAGTGATCCGGCTTCCGGCGCCGTGTTCACTTCGGAGGGCATCTTGCGTGTGACGCTTCTCGGTTGTCCTGGTCACAGAGCGTCGAAGGGTTGGAGGTGGAGCTAGCGCCAGGAGACGTTCTTTTTTTCCCGCCAAGATGGTAAGCCGCGCTGAGAGCTTCCTCGGATCATCCTGGCCGTGCATTCGCATTCAGCTGGAGTCATCGATGTCTGTGTTGCAGAAGTCATGTTGCTCGCCTTTGCCATCGGAAACGAAAATCATTCGCCCGCCTCCACACCGCTTCCATACCTCCTCTCGCATGTTGTCCGCACAGGGCGCGTGGCAGATAGCACGCCTGCTTTCATCCATAGGGGTGTGACATCAAATCATGACCCCTTTCTTTCATATATTGTTCCTCCACTTGGGTGTCAGGCTGGTTTTGGTTGGCAGGCCGCCCGCCAATTGGTGCATAATCGATGCATGGATGAGCGCTTGGGGCGGCGACGTCCGAGCGCTTGGGGCGGCGATGTCTGAGTGCTCGGGGCGGTTTGTTGGATTCCGGGCGGGTGTTTGGATTAGGGCGCATTATACAGAAAGCCTCGACTTCTCCATTTCTGTCACATGTCGCTTTCAAGCGTGAGCCGGACAACTTATCTCGCCGTATCAAGCAGATGCATGCTGGGGCGCCACGGTGATGCGCCAATGTGTGTAAAGCACTCCTCGCTGGTTCACACAGCATAGAGAGGGGAGATGATGACGTGTGCGGATGGTTCCCTTGTACTATGTGCGAAGGAGGATGCTGTGATGGTGTTTAACAAGTGTTGTTTGTTTGTAAACGATGCAAATACCTGCCGGGGGCGACTCTGCAGTTCTTCAGATGAATTGTCACTACATTGATTGTGAGGCATCAATTATACAGATTAGTATCGCACAAGAATAGAGATAGATAAATACGTTATTCATATGGACTGTTGTAAACACTTTAGTACACCTTGCCGTGGGATTTAGCTGCAGTGCCGGAGCTCTCCGGAGGCCGCTTGTGGTCTCAGCTCAGAAGCCGTGGTATTGTGCGAGACCGCCTTCAGCATCCCCGTATCTAGCCTGGCAGTTGGCTGACCTGTTGAGGAGCTGCGGCGGTTCATTCAGTCTTGTACAACTTTGAATACTTCTTGGGGTAAAGCGCTCTGGGGTACGAGGAGCAGTGGTGTTTTCCAGGATTGTCAGGCAGAATAGTCGTGTGCGATCCCCACGTTCATCCAGCAGGTCTGACGGCCCCCCGCCAGTAATTTGTGTATTATATTTTCTGGAGCAGGCTGCGATATTCATGCGAATGGCGTTGAACCATGGGATGAATGCTGCTATATATTAATCGAACCTGATGTGACCGAGGAGGAGGTCTGAGTGTCCGCGATAAAAGGTCAAGTCAGAGTATTTCAGTAATTTCTACTGGAACGAAATCTTTACAGGTCACATTTAGAAGCTAGGCATGTATACACGATAACGAGCAATCTTGGAACTGCATCTCGCGTTTCATCCGATGGAAACGATTGACAATCATTTTCGACGACTGTTGAACTGTACTCACGTCCGTGATTCGCGTCAACTGTATCGTGTATGCATGTGATTTTAACCTTATAATATCATCAATAATTGTTCGTACAAATTACATATACAAAATCAATCAAACAGGATGGGATGGGTCTCTCGATTGCGGCCTCTGAACCTGGTATGTTGGCTTTAAAACCATTCCGACTGCTTCTGAAAGACAGTAATACCCGTGATATTAGTATAAGGACCGCGGCATATTTGTAAGAATTTCATGGATGAATTTGAGCGAATAATTCGCTTCCGCAACTCTTTGTTTTATTTGCCCGTGATGCCTTCATAATGGCCTCATATTCCGCAAGGCTGTGACCGGGACGCATTCGTCCTTCGCTTCTTCCCTGATATCAACTGCTTCTCCACAAGCACTGCAAGGAATCTACACCAACTTCGGTAATTATGTCTGCAATCATCGTCTCCGACCCTTATTTTCGTTGTGGTGTGTTGCGCTCTTTCATATTCACAGCCGCTGATACGTGCATTTCCCCGGGCAACAAGATCATACGAGGCTATCAGCTTTCAGCGCATTATACCACCATCGATATGTCCACACAGGTCAGATCACACTTGCATATGTGGTATCCACCTCGCTATCACGACCTTCGATTCAACCCCCACCCATATGCCAGAAACGTTGCGTCCGGCTTTCAGCTTATACCGCAGCACGTCAAGCCATTGTTGCATCTTGTGCTAGTGCGCACGCTCGTTGGTAAAGTAATCGATGTGTTTTTTCATATAAGGTGGATCACGTTGCATTCGCTTGCGGGAGTATGCCATACAACGTGGAGCCCTTGCTCAACTCACTTCACAAGTCTGGATATTATTCCGTCACAACAAATCTCATCGTTGGGCAACCAGTCGGCAAACCAAGACGGCACGGGGTAGAGACTCCTCTGGTCGTTCAGATCTCCTAATCTTGTGCAGTCTCTATGATGGGAAGAAAAGATCGGCTCGGTGACTGTGACGTGCATTGAAGGACACTCCTCACAGTCGCCCATCCGATCGTTTCTTCCCATCATAGAGACTGCACAATATTAGGAGATCCGAATGACCAGAGGAGTCTCTACTTCGTGCCGTCCTGGTTTGCCGACTGGTTGCCCCACGATGAGATTTTTTGTTACGCGTGTAGCCACACGTGTGCGGTCAAAGGTTGTGAGCATCGGCTTATTGGAACCAATAAAGGGTCGGACCACTTGTTCAGCTTGCAAGTGGCGTATCCGAATGCTGCCTGCCAAGTCAAACAATTATGGTTGTATGCTGATGACTATAACGCTGCCACCAGTCTGTCAAGAGGGCAGCAGCAATGTCAAATACGGAGAGTAGTTCAAACGCCGCACATTCAATCGAACTGCTCTCCGTATTTATCATACTGCGGCTGGTAGCGCCATCGAGCCGTATTTAATGGCGAACATCTTCCTGAAGGAGGTCAATCAAAGAAAAGTCGGAAGCCAAGGTCAGCTAAAAGTTTCCGATGTGCTTGCTTCATTCTTAACACCCCTAACCTCTCCCCTAGACCCCACCCAAAACATTTTGAGAAAGTCATCTACAGTCATGCCGCTAACGCTCCCAGAAATTCTGACAGACTATGGATTTCTACCAAGAATTTTCGAGGAATCAGTTCCCGAAATTTCAGAAACTATGGGTCGTGACTATTTCATTTCATCGTTCGGTGTCCTTCGTTATTCCAAATCCGAGGTTCACTATTCCCTACAAGCCATGGCACTATTCCTCTTTGAAAAATTATACTGTCACCGCCCTACTTCTAGGGAGGAGATGGTTGAGTACATGATACGCTGATCCCCCAGTTTTGTGGTGACGTGAGCGACTAGGTGACATGCATCTTCACCACCAATGGCAAGCACAGGCTCCAAGGCAAATATCATCGTGTTCCGATAGTTTGCTTTGGTTGAGCTTATGTCTCGTTTTGCCTCATCGACCAATCATCGGAGAGTCGAGCAGTCTTCGGTCAGCATTTACTACTTGGACCGGGAGGCCGCACGATTGCGTGATAAATCATGTGAATGAGGTGGCAGCAATCACCAAACGGCAACGATCCGCCCAGTGCTATGTAGCAAGGGGTGATAAACTTGAGGACAGCACATGTATCAATTCAGTTCAGACCTCGCAAAAAAATGATCGAGCCGATGATGCAGACACATTCGAGTACGACATGTTGCGTGTACTCCCTACGCCATGCACTGCTTTCACAGAGTTTGGTGGATATGTTACATATATATGGGTGAGAAGCTATGATATTGCGGTGTAATGTATGTTTTGCCTGCCGTGAACAAAAGTTGCAGTCCTGCACATACAGTCTGCAAGGGATGAACACTGACGATAGCAGAGCGTGTGTAAATGATTGGTGGCTCTACTCATCATACTCGCATATAGATAGGCATCCATACCACAGCCATGAGCAGTGGCACCGCGACTGGGTGAGGTCGCACATCGCTTGCCCCATTGCGAGCGGGGGGTGGATTTCCACTCAGAGTGCCAGTGATTGCGGTGCGGAGACTGCCGAATGCGTATACCGTGGTATCTGCTTTAGACCGCTCCACTATGGTCTGCGCATTACGTGTCTCGTACACCCGCACAATGTGTATATCTCTTGCGGTCAGAAAGTTCGAGATTTTCTCCGAGGTTGTCAAGAGAGTATGCGCATGTTGAAGTTCACCTTCTTCAGGCAAAACGTCATCCGGGCTGGCCACCACCAACTCTAGCATGTCCATGACACTTGGACCTGCGCGCAAAACACATGTTTGCCATGCGCGTCAATAGCAGGAGTCCATTTAGCGCGCCTGCTTATAACCAATAAAGGGCCGGCATCAGCAATGTAATGCACTGCTCCCAGTCAGGAGATGAAAATTGAAGGAATACTTTCCGGTTTGGAAGGCCCAACAGTAGCATTCACATTGTTCACACAACGATCGTGAATAATTTTACCAATGTGTAAAGCTTGCTGAGAGGACAAAATTACCTTCGACAATTTGTGCGTGCTTGCACAGGAGTCTATGTTCGTCGCCAACAAGTTGATAGCACACACGGTGGCGAATGAACGGAAATCCATGTGCGGTGAACTCCATTTGTTCGCGTAAGTGAGATGCGACAACGATGGCTTCATGATCGTTGGCACAAGCGATCCCGACGTCTATTTCGAAATCGAAGCCATCTTCAACTGATCCCGGCGACACTGTGGCATCCTGCAGTAGACCGCGGACTGGTGCTGACGAGGTAGCCGGAGTTGCGCTGGTAGCACCTTTGGACATGGCACTGCTCAGGGCCAGCACACTCTCCACGGGCAGCGAGCACAGAAAGGCAATCTCGGATAGGACTGCGTGGAGCACGATGGAGATGTCTTGGTCCCAATCCTCCACCGGCACGGATTGCAGCTGCACTTTGATTAGCACCATTGGTCTATATCCAATATTCGTCACCACGAGGGGCGACTTCCTGTCGGTTTCTCGCACCCGTAGATAATACCTTAAGCACCGGCACTAGAATGAAATGCACCTAATCCGACAATACGATTTATGGTATAACAGTGTCACTTATATCAGCCACACAACCAGGCACTGACGGAGGCTTCTAAGCTACATCCAAGCGCCTCAAGTGACCATATATAAAAAGTCAAATAAGCCATCGCGTCCAATCACACCATATACTGAAGTCATATGCTCGTCATGACTATGTCAACCAAGTAATTCATATATTGTTATGTAGTGAGCGATGAAAAAAGCGGCGGTGATGTGTGGACTTGACGGGGATCCTCTAAATGAGTTGTAGCTTTTATCTGCATCTTCACTATTTTCCCAGCTGCACTGCTAGACACATTCGGATGGTATGTATATCAAAAGTAAGCGATGTCCGACGACATCAAACACATGCAAATGAATGGTATATCGTAACATCGCGGTGCTGGTTGATACCAAGCATCCTGACGTTTTCCACGGCCTACATTTTAGTGGGCGCCCCTGCGTGTGTTGTGCGGTGTGATCCCAGGAGCAACAGCGAGTATCAATACATCCTAAATTGGCTCACTCGGGTATACGAATGCAAGACAGCAGGAGCATATATTATTACAATAATCGGCATTAGGAAACCTCGTGACGGTAGCCCCTACCGTATGGAAAGGCAGAAACGAACACCTACATATATAATGCTGAACCACGATATGTGAGATAGCCTGAATCTGAACAGCAACACTACCACGTGTGGGATGTGTGTGGGATGAGTGTGTGTGTGCCCATTGCTTGCATTAGACACCTTGAGTATTTTGTCATTTGAATCATGGCAATGCTATATGTGTGTATGTGACAGAAATCTGACTGCGTGCTGGCTGGGTGGTTGCACGTGCACATCTAAGTATGGGTGAGGCAAGTTAGTTTAGGCTGTGGCATGGGTGTACTCGTACTACTGCTCTCTGCGATTCCATATGTGTGAGTGAGCACTAGAGATTTGTCAGAATTTTGGTGCTGACAGCGCCGCATCATGCTACCTGTCGTTTTCGTGGAAAGCTGCAACGGCCAGGTCCTGCAGTACACTCTTCTCCTGGGTTGATAGCTCGGCAAGCGCCCCTCCAGAGACCTGTGAGCTGCTCGTGTTGCCATCTTGGCGGGCTGAAGCACGTGTTGATGATGAGGCAAATTCCACCAGCAGAGTGTGCTTTGCGGCAGCAGAGCCGGTCAGATCGTCCGGGTGGGTAGGTGCGAAAGTCGAGTATCCGGGATTATCTTCCGCCGGCGGGGGTGGCTCATGAACGAGGCCATCCCCAATGCCAAAAGCTAGAATCTCAGGCTCCATCCTCTGACCTGTCGGAAGCGGCGCAAGTGGGTCTAGAAGCGGGAGGCTCTCTTGCGCGGTGCTCTGAGGAGCTTCTGTGTCTCTCCGTGCATTATCATCCGTTGGATTTGATGAAGTAAGAGCGTCACTGCTGGCTGTTCTTGCCTGCTGACCCTGCCTCAATATAGAGCCCAGCAGGTCAGACACTTGTGGCAGTGATGAGTCTGCGTCTGTAGAGGGCAGAGTGGCTGGAGGTGACGCGAGAATCTTAGCCCAAATCCCACCGAATATATCATTAAATGCATCAACCATAGATGTCCTGTTCATTGGGAATAATGAGAAAGGTGGCGGAGGTGTTGGCGGCATTATGTCCTCGGCGGCCCGTCCCCATAGAGAGTAAGCTGCCAGCAGTGTTTCGTTAACTCGGCATTGTTGAAGCCTCTGTTTTGCGTGCTGTACAGTTTCCCCCCATCTCGCTTCCCACGACTTGGCCAAGTCCAAGCCATCAGCAGATTTATTTGCAGCGGGTGAGAAGGCAGAAGAGTTGTTTTGCAGTTCCTGAAGCAAACCCACCCGCGGGGGACAATGTGAGGGGTGGACATCGAGCTCGCCACAACCCGTCAGTACAGCAAATCAGACGTATGGGGATACTATGGAATATACACCTCGAAGAAGGCCTGTCACTGTCCTCAGACAGGGTATATACATCTCGCCAGAGGCCTGCGTATAATATACCTCGACAGAGGCCTGATCAAATTAACACACAATTAAATCAAGTGCAGTCCTGTTGCTGGGGAAAATAAAAACAACTGAGCACTGCCCGTGTGCTACAGCAGCCGTCAAGACATTAATATCTTCACGAAATATATAATGTGACATATATTCCTGGGAGATGTGATTGGCCTAAAGGTTTCAAACCGGTTGCACACGTTTTGGTTGCGGCTTTCGGCCAAAGTAAGAGCTTGGGTGGAGCTTGGCAGTTTGCTAAACCCTTGCGCGCTTATTCCTTTTGGAAAATGCACTCGCATATATAAATCATGAGGCGACTCTGCAGTTTCTAAGAGACACATTGACTGTTGATCTGCTACGGCTGATTAGCCAACCTTGGGTGTCGCTGTATTCCGAATACAAGGACCCAGTGTGACTTGAGGATATTTTGAATTTTGCCTGCTTGCCACTCGTTACTGTTGGTATTGGTTGCGACACTTTCTTGCCCTACATTGAGTCGGATTGTAACAGTCTATTTCCCCCGCGATGAGAAATATCATTCTGAGCTCTGCTGAAGTCTTCCAGGGCCTACTCTCGGAGCTCAGGTGAGTGCTTATATGGTATGTGCTGTGACCGCATATCGTGCATCGATGGTATGGCATGCTACACACAACATATATAGCATCAGGGATATCGACTTGCTTTCGGGGCAAGTTGATGGCATATTCATAAAGAATGGATACATAACCAAGTTCAGGATATCCGGAAGTGCAGCAAGAGACGACAGCAGCAAGCGACGATAGCTGATGCCACACATCGTATGATAGGCCCAAACTTCATTAGACAAGCTAAAGCTATAAATGTATATTTCGGGAACCTCTCGACTGGCCATGGCCTACAGTGTGAGGAGCAAGACCCGGTATCGATAACACGATGCGTCCGATTAATTGATTAATAGGGAGAGCCTTATCGTTGTCGATCAATGAGTCTAAACGACTGATCAAAACTATCATTATCAGTCAATTAGTTCGAGAGACTTATTCATATCAGTAGATAAGTTTGAGAGACTTATGCATATCAGTCGGTTAATTCAAATGTGCTTTCTGATCGACTGATCGATAGTTTGAGTGTGAACCGTCAATTTATACCAGGTACATCAATTTCACATTTGTGCGATTTATACCCAATTGAATATTGCCATGGCACCGTTTAATTGATAGAATACAATCACCCTCCGTATATTAATTACAGACATCTTATTAGAATGGTATTATATATACTTCGTATATATATATATATTGTATACGTCCTATCGCACCACGTTCAGGAAAGTGATAAGCAAAATAGGAGCACCCACCAAAAGAAAAGCAGGCCCTGGAAGACAATCAGGACGGTAGCAACCACCGCAGGGGGAAAGAACAATTCGACTGCGCAAGGATGCCAAAAGTGAGTGGACTGAATATCTCAAGCTGTGATATACGTGGGCACACCTCAGAAAGCCTCTTGATGTCAAAATGCACGTACAAAAAGTGCTCCTCCTTGCACGTATATATATATATACTTGAAGTACATATATACGTGATATTTGAATAAACGTCACAGTGTGCATTTATAATCCAGATTGGGCGTAATATATGTGTGTATATAGCAGTGTATCAGTTATTTCATAGTGCAAAAAAGTATTCGACAATCCAAGAATCGCATGCGGATTTCATAGTGATTGAGCGACGGTACCACGGTATGCCAACTGCTTGATGTATACCCTGATTTTAACCCCTATGGAGCGGTTTGTACCGTATACGGTACAACCACTTCAAACTCTAAGCTTGGATTCATTTCTCAGCCCGATAGCACTTGTCGGAATCGGCCATAGTACAAGCTTCGCGCACCCGTTGAAATAGGTATATCTAATACTCAACAATTTATTCTACACATATACTTAGTATATATATCTCACCGAAGGGCAATTTTGTTGTAGTAAAATCCCCAAAGTTGCTTATTTCTAGGCATGAAATTTGGGTCAAAAGTATCTTAAAGTGTGCAAAATCGAGGTGTAGATGCCATTCATCGACAAGGATTTGTTGGTTCGGTGACCACTATCATATAAAATGACCATGCACCTCATATGGGCAATACTTACTTTCCCAACAGTCGATTTCCCCCGAAAACACACAATATGGCCTTAAGTATGGAAAACATTTGACAAATGATATTTTTTCGTTGTTTTTTGGTGTTTTTTTCACCTTATTGCTGGAATATTTTGATGTATTGTTGCGTTTAACTACAGCCACCATTACCAATTTCAAGGCATTAGTAAAGGCGAATGTTTTATGGTCAAGGGGCGACCTAATACTCGAATAAACGGTTGTGAGAACTGATTTTTGACACTTTTGATTCCTGGAAAACGTGTTTTTTGGCTTGTATATCACCGATATATCGTTGTATATGTTACGGTACAAGCGCGCCTTGGTATGAGCGCGCCTGTACCAAAATATTCTGGCACAGGCGCGCTCATACCAACAAGTTTTTTGGTACAGGCGCGCTCATACCAAAATCGGCTGGCGTATGCCAGTGGCGCGCTCATACCGTAACATATATATAATGCGATCATGTATTTTATAGATCAAAATCACTTTATAGGAGTTATGGAACATGTAACGAATCACCCACACTTACCAAGGTACCATATACCGTGAAAACGGCACATTTGCGAAACTAGTGCTTTTGGCAAAAAATTCCATCCGCTCCATAGGGGTAAGAGTCCAATCCCGCCGATTTGGTCAGTCCCTTTTTATTAGCAGGGGCGAGGGCCTGAAAGTACCCCGCAAGGGAAGCCGTCCTAGGTGGGGAGGAAGTGTCTCATGATCCCATCGCCACGAACTTCCCGTCGATGACTGAAATTTCCCACACAAAGTTTGGACTTATCGAATCCCATATCGGTTGTTATCGATACATATCGTGATTAATTGCGAGAAATTTTGTTATTCATATCAATCGATAAGTTCGAGAGAAATTTCTTTATCAGTCATTTACTTCAAGAGACATTCATATCGACCGATAAGTTCGAGAGACTTTATATTCAGATCGATCAATAAGTTTGAGAGACTTATTCATATCAGTCGATTACTTCAAGATACTTATTTATATCAGTCCGATTAGTTCAAATGACTTATTCATGGTTATTTGATTAGTTCGAAAAACCGCGATACCGGGCCTTGGTAAGGAGTGCAGTAAATTACACTTGAGCAATATTCTGCAGAGGCGATGCCAACATAGGAAGCGCGCATCGTACCGTCACGTCAGACGATGCCAGCCTGGCGTATGTGTTGTGGCTGCCATAATTATGAAATGCACCAGTGTTGTCATACCGCATAAAGTGCATGCGAGGGATAAGGCAGTCGGCCACAAAGGAGTGAACATCGCTGTGCAGTGCACTCCGCATGTCTTGGATGTGTGTGTATGCCCGTTTGGTCTCCACATCTGTGGTGTCCGTTAGATTTGTCGAAAGCAACGCCTGATGCACATCTAAAATCTGAGACCTGCCAGCACAACATGTGTGGGTCATACATTCACATTCCCTTTCCATTCCTGAATCATTCTCACTTTCACTGGAATAATGGTGGGCTGGCTGTTGTCGGAGGGTCACGTGCCGTTCACTGTGTGTGTGTGGGTCACTGTGTACTGGACGACACAGTACACAGTGACCAGATGACTATACTGCACTGAAAGGAAAGCAGATAGGCACACGGAAAACAGTTTGGACAAAGCTTAAGATGATTATTCAGTTAGAATAATATAGCGGTGAGTGTTGTTGGTTTATGGTGTCACGAGTATTATATACCAGATCTGTCATCTCTGACTGTCACAGTATGACAGCCCGAGAGGCAGATTCTAGCACTGTGTGTGTGTGTGTGTGTGTGTGTGTGTGTGTGGGTGGGTGGATGGGTGTGCGCACTAGTCATGTCATTACCTCAAAATAGCAACTTGCAGCCATTCTCCTGGAGTAGCCACCATATGATTTGACGGTGTCGTGACAATCACTGGGCGATACGAGGTGGAGGCATTGTCATGTGCAGGTGTAGTATAATCATTAATCTGTATGGCAGAATCGCTGTCAATCGTGCGCATACTTGATGCGGAGACAACGTTGACTTGTACTGACAGATCGTCGCGTGTCACATTCTTGTCTGAACGCAATGATATCGGCCGTTCGAAAATAAAGGTTGCCAAGAGGATCCTGCACCCCCATAATCCCACCCTCACATAATAATTAGTAGTATGCTTTAAAAACGTGCACCACTATAATAACAACCACATACCACGACCACACAGTAGTACTATCGCAGAGAGTCGGCAGAGACGACATCAAGCGAGTACTGTAAATCATGAAAGTTCATTCGTACATGTGCAATATGGAGTTGGCTGCGTCGGAGCACACCGGTTTATTACACCAAAATAATGCGTGTGCGCACAATGTACGCACGACAAACTTCATCGTAGCACATAAGAATTACTGTAAGCAGACGTGATTGACGTGGGCTAGGGTCATGGAAACTCCGTCTTGTTTTATCGATAAGTGGATAATCTTACTGGGGGGTATTAAACATAGCACTGTTTGCCTTTGTTTTCGCGCCACTATTTCGAGCTGGTGGACGCGGCATTGTGTATTGAAGATATTGGGGCTCGGCAGAGGTACCAGCTCACGGCTTGCTGTGATTGCAGATGCATGCTACATTTGTTGAGATCAGAGTCGAAGGAGTAGCATATCGAAGGGAGTGAGGCGCGCCAGGCGGGACTTCAGAATTATTTTGCACCTGCAACACCAATTGGATTTTCGCATGGATGAGAATTTTGTATGGCAATGCGTGCGGACCAAACTGGCCCTTGATTTGCTGGGAATGGTTTTTGTAGTTTAGGGTTTTTGGAGCTGTTCTAACTGGTTGCTACCGTTGGTACGTTCTTCGGCTATCTAGAGGACGTAGCTGACGTGGCATTTGAAGTGGTGGAGACGACGACGCGGGTGTTCGGGAGACTGGGGTTGATGACCGGGAATAGTGGTGAGGACTGGAGCGTCGGAGGAGTCAAGCGCACGAACGTTGTCGATTTAGGCAGTTCTGGAATCACGCCGGAGGTGGAGCACGCTGTGCTACTGGAATTACTGAGTTGCTGTTGTGCGATCGGCAGGTAAAGAATTCGTGGCGGTTTACTTGTTTATGATTCTGTTCCTTGGTTGTTTTATTTTCCGCTTCACCGCCGGCGATCTATACCTCCCCTTGATGTGACGGCTGGCATCGGAATGGAGAATTGGCGGTGAGATGAGGAGGAGACAAAAAGCGAAGAGATGAAGTAAGTTTTGCTACGCAATTTTCTGGAAGCTTTTTGAGGTTTTGTTTGAGAATTCGTGTGAAGCTGGCAAAGTTTGATGAGGACACCTTGAGAGCTTGTGGCAACCCTGGTTGGGAATGTGCGAACGGTATGGACCGTTGAGACAGCAGGCACAGAAGAATCATAGTTAATTTGTATGAACTGTGCCGTTGTACAATGTGTTTGGTAGCACATAAGAACTACTGTAAGCAGACGTGACTGACGTGGGCTAGGGTCATGGAAACTCCGTCGTATTTCATCGATAAGTGGATAAGCTTACTGGGGAAAGAGAATAATAGCATCCGGAAAGACATTTGACTACTGAGTGTGGATTGTATATTTGGGATTTGCGACTGAGGCGGGCTCACGGAAGACAACGTTTGATAAAGCAAATAAAATGCTTGCAAGATTGCAAAGCTAGGGTGCCGGGCATAATGCAAACATATATCACACACGAACGGTTACATAATTTCAACCTTACAAACACGATATGTGTAATAATGAATGTGCAACATATAATTATGCATCTGCATCGATGTTATATTCACACATACACCGCCCCCTTGCCGTTGACACCGCAAGCCATAGGCTGGCACACCGCATACCACCGTGATGAAACGGTGCGCACGCAAACACACAGCATAGCCATGCACATCATCGTTCATGCATGTGCACACACGTACGTAGGTATGTATGCTTGTGTACAATCATATGCACCACACATAACAGTGTCCCACAGCCCAATATATCACACTCAGATTACTAATCATCACTACTATAAAGCAGCGCATCTCAAGAAAAGTTCACAACGTCAAGTCGTGCACAATATATCACTAGTGTCGACATGGTGAATGGGCGCCAAGTCCGTGTTTACAGTGGTTTGCGTGTATGTGTAGTCACACACACACACAGTCACCCACCAGAAGGCTTCGCTTAACGTATCAGTTCAGTCCTAAGGGCCATCATCGCTGCAAGAATGCTACACACCACTATGTTTCTTGCAATTCCATTGTATTAAGCCAGAAGCAGATATGCGAGTATGCGAGGCCTACAGATGACCAAGGCACTGCTTTTGGGCCGAGGGACATGAGGCTCGATTATCATGTGTACAATCTCGAACTGCACACAAGCGGTGTGTAGCTAGAGAAGCTGCGCCAAGTGCACCCCATCACATCAGCGAAGCTCATCAGCCCTTCATACCGGTGTCGGGTCACATGAGTGCAACCATACCTGACATATCAGACGAACTTTCATCGGTGCAGACAACAGAACATCAAACCCGGAAATACCGAGCACATCTCAAATAAAAACTGCATACCTACAGCACCTCGGCATTAAAATAAATGATGACCATTGCCAGCAGTAGAGGAAGTGCCATTCCCAGTGCCAGCAGTAGAGGAAGTGCCAAGCATTCCCAGTGCCAGCAGTAGAGGAAGTGCCATTCCCAGTGCCAGCAGTAGAGGAAGTGCCATTCCCAGTGCCAGCAGTAGAGGAATGGAAGTGCCAAGCATTCCCAGTGCCAGCAGTAGAGGAAGTGCCATTCCCAGTGCCAGCAGTAGAGGAAGTGCCAAGCATTCCCAATGCCGCAGTAGAGGAAGTGTCAAGCATTCCCAGTGCCAGCAGTAGAGGAAGTGCCATTCCCAGTGCCAGCAGTAGAGGAAGTGCCATTCCCAGTGCCAGCAGTAGAGCGCTATTCCCAGTGCCAGCAGTAGAGGAATGGAAGTCATTCCAGTGCCAGCAGTAGTGGAGTAGAGGAAGTGCAAGCATTCCCAGTGCCAGCAGTAGAGGAAGTGCCAAGCATTCCCAGTGCCAGCAGTAGAGGAAGTGCCAAGCATTCCCAGTGCCAGCAGTAGAGGAAGCGCCATTGCCAGCAGTAGAGGAAGTGCCATTCCCAGTGCCAGCAGTAGAGGAAGTGCCATTCCCAGTGCCAGCAGTAGAGGAAGTGCCATTCTCACCGCAGCGATTGTGATGCGGCGACCCCATCTCCCTAAATACATACATGCAGGAAAGTATGCAGCGCAATCGTGAAATAATATCAGCACGTAACCTTTGCATGGGCGCCGCCCAAGACCTTGCGTGCAGGGAGGCGGGAGACCCGGCAGGATTTTGCAGGGTGCGTGCTCGAGCAAGGCTAAAACAATTCTTGGCACAGCGGCGGCGGGTGGTGAGCGCTGGCCAGCGACTATCAGGTTACTTCATATATTGATCCCCTTGGGCAAGGTGTATCAAAATGAATTATGCTTCATTGGATGTGGATTGATTTGTTTCTAGTTCCTTACTTCGATTGAGTTTTAGTAGTGGCGTCACCAAAAAGGCCCGATGTCCCTTTAGCACACACGCGCACAAAATCATGCACTCATCGCTTCTACCTCACCGCGCCGCGCCGCATTGCATCGTGCAGTGCATCGCCTTGCATGTTAATTTGCGCGTCACATGTATTACATTGTCAGATCACCGTGCACCCGCCCATCTATTTCGTCGAAAGAAGTTTCGCAACAGGTTTAGATATCAAGGGTCTATAACCATGAAATGATCATACGTTTCATGCATCATCAAAGTAAATACTTATGCAAACATGGGTAGGTTGTGTTGGTATGTTACCTTGGCCCTACATCGCCGAAGGATGGCAGCGCTCGATCAGTTGTATGGGTCTTAAATCCGCTGAC
Source organism: Cymbomonas tetramitiformis (assembly GCA_001247695.2). Lineage (NCBI taxonomy): Eukaryota > Viridiplantae > Chlorophyta > Pyramimonadophyceae > Pyramimonadales > Pyramimonadaceae > Cymbomonas > Cymbomonas tetramitiformis. The sequence goes on along the minus strand of LGRX02025926.1, from coordinate 87,976 downwards.
ATCAATGGTGCGCCCGAGGTCCCCGAAGGTCGATGTTGCAGGAAATCGTTCTGTATCAGTTTTTCCAGCAGCATATTCAATAAGTAGTACTGCCCACTACAGTGAAAACAACGATTAGCTGTGGCACATAAATTAATACGCGTCTACTATGCAGATCAGGCCAGCAATTAATGTAAAATAGTGCAATCTGCCAAAACTGTTAAGAAAAGATGGATTTTCTTTTGTTCAAGAAAATGACAGTCACTACAAGATGACAAAAAACTTAAACAAAATGAAAAGACTAACGACTCAACTAATAAGGATTGAGCCCCACAAAGTAACATAGCTTCATTTTATTGCTGCTTTTGACAGAGGCCTGTGATCTTGTGACCTAAGAGTTCATTAAAAGGTAAGAAGCTAAGCCAATGTCTTCCCAGCCTAAACGCATTTTGATGAAAGTGTCAGCAGTTACTAAGCCCAACATTGTTTTAATGTGAAAGTAGATGAATGAGACATAAATTGTGGTTGCTACCAACTGCTGGCAGTTTTCCAGTCCCAACTCTTCTTAGGTAGGGTCTCCTGTTATACGAGTTGTAATGTTAAACGCGCACAGCGCGGCCGGGAGTACACACATATATACACAACCGGTGTATAGTATATTTCCCCTTTGCAGTGGTTGATATTGTCCTGACGTCCAGAGCCTATTATTATTAGAATTGGTTTGCTACGCATTGTGGTCCCGTACGCGGCGCGGTCGTAGGAAGAATACAAATGAATGCATAATAATTTATATCTGTGTATGTTTATATAAATATGAATTGTTGTATACTCTCTGCCACACCGTGTATGTTTCTATAGGGCACATATCCTATGGTGTTTGGCCGGCGGCCCGAGGCCAAGAGGAAACCCCCAAAACAGCCCCGGGCCGAAAGCGGGCCGATCAATTTCTCATCCTTAAGTATGAAAAATAATATTTTAAAATGAGGGAAAACGTATGTTTTCGTTGATTTTGGCCGACAGGTGCCACGAGAGGATATGTGCCCTGTTTATATATAAGTATAAGTATATATATGATATATACCCTGTTGTATTGCGCACGGGAACATAACGCGCAAAACAGGCTGGGGCACCCACAAGAATGGGCCCTGGGTGGGAGACTTCAGGGCGGTATCATCCACCGCAGGGGGAATAAAATTATGTCAACTCAATGTATATCAGAGCAAGACAGCGCCCGATCGATTCCACAATGTGACAATAAGCGGGCATACCTTATATCGCCTTATTGGAGTCACACTTTCAGGTCGTACAAGAAGTACATCACATCCATATATGCCGATCATACAACATGATAATACAACATATCATACACATGAGGTATGCATATGTATTGGCGAGTTGGTACGGTTATACCGCCGTATCAATACACACCTGCACTTGATTCTTACTAATAGTGCTGCCTTGTTTCATTATATTACATTTTTCGTAAGGCATATACAGTTAGGCGCCTAATTTATTGCAGGTAAATCATAAATTTATTTCTTCCATCGAAGGCTTGAACCATTTTCGTTGGTAACATCCCCGCAGCAGCAGATATGTCTGATATACACCCTGCCGCGCCGCGCACGACATATAGATAGATATATATAGTATTAAGTTGCCAGAAACAAACAATACTTCATGTAATTATTGGGCATAGCTGCATCGTCACGAAACTCTGCGTGCAAACACTACCAGTATAAACTGTGTACACATCTACAGTACGTATGTTTCCAATTACGAATGACACCTGTGATAATGTCAATTTTACACAGCATGCATAATCATATGCACACCTGGCTGATTGCACTATTGTGTGCACAGTATGCTATCTGCACGAGGGCAGGGCGTGTGAGCCCGATGCGCGCACCCTGGTCATCCGTAGTGCGGAGCTCCCACATGCTGCTTCCAGCATTGACCGACACATATTGAAGATGCTCTGAATCGTACTGTACGCCAATGTTCCATTTTGCTACCGGCTCTTGCAGCTGAAGACCTGGCAGCGCAATCTCCATCAAACATAAGACAGCAGCGCAGTTTGTACTCAGCTTTCATAATATCGCAGACCCTTCATATGTGAGCATCCTTACCTCATCAACTTTTCAGTGCAATCATGATTTCAAGGTATGGCAAATAACGCAAGGTCAGAAAGTGCTCAGTAAACGCAATTTCTAGATTTTAAGATATGGGCGATTTAAACTGTTTCTTAAGTATGGTTGAGTATGGGTGAATTGTGAAGTGTATCGAGCACGACTTCCCCGTTGCGCATCCACTTTTGTACGGACAAGTTCCTGTACGTCTACACTGTTCCCGCGGATCTGATAAGCCAATAAAAGAATTGTGCGTTTACAGAGCACTTTTTTACCACGTGTTTGCCATACCTTGATTTATGTAATTATGCATGTACATGGCGGGTTTACTATATGCCCCACAGGGACAATCATGACATTATGGCATGCATATGAATGCAACAATAGGCCAATTTGATACGTGTTCCCGCACTGACTGAGTGGCATGAGGCGCACCAGCTGAAGCCAACCCACATTATCCCGGAGTGTGTGGAAAGCATATGCGCATTATTCATGCACAGAGAGGGGCCATGCTAATGATGCCACACACACACACACACACACACACCTATAAGGAGAGCAGCATGGACGACCGCAGCACGGCCCACCGGCACGAATCACTGCCAGGCGCACGGCCGCACGTCACATGATTATGACCGCAACGCACCAAAACCTAGGTAACACGAAGTCAGTATGCTATTATTGTGGCATGTCCCACACGTACACAAAACAAACACGAAAATTTTCAACCCAAGAGGTGTGTGGGTCTCTGCTTCTTCTATTAGGAGTTTGGCAGCTATAACGATGGGGCAAACATGGTGAAATAAAGGCAGTATCGTACACACCAATTGCTAGCGAACACTGTGCACATTTATATAAATGCATATGCCCACACCTCGCCGAGGCAGGGGACACAGTGAAATCCCACACACGCCACCGGGAGGAAGATGAGTATTTATATCTTCTATTACAGCCACACACAAAACAGTCACAGCAATGCGCTGCTTAAACAAAATCATTCTGAGCACCTACAGTATGTAGAACTGCTGATCAACGTGATGTGCCCCCACCTGTGTTTAGATACACGTTCAGCACGATGGTTGGGTTTGGTCTTCTTTTGCCTTTTGTGTCGTACATGATTTCTGCCCAGACTCCTGCGCGATGCAGGATGAAGCCTCCAAAGCAGTGCATAAGTGAGCGAGCAGCGCACATCAACACATATTATGCGCGTGTAAAAGTGTCGTCCTGATGATGTTGCATAATGAAGGGCCTTGATGCTGCTGTGAGCATGCACGGTTTTATCACGGAACAGTAACACTCTGCTTTTAAGCGTCCTGCCATGATGAAGTGGAAGTGGAAGTGCCCTGAAACACCTTAGTGCTACTTTATGTTATGGAACACTCTCATCAAGGTACATGGTAGAGAGTCCACATACATATGTGTAAGCATGCCCTACCATTATCAGTACGCGCCCAAGTATACTGTACTAGTATTACTGCGGAGTGCTAGCACTAGAGCGCTACCATGTTCAAACACGTTCCTACGTACTGCTGTATGATTGCAAAGCCCTATTTGAGGTACAGTAGCATTTTAAAAGTTTTCTTCTACGTGAGAGCAGCCCGATACATTCGAAACACCCGGCAGACTATAAATTCTCCTTCATAAAAGTTTCCTGCTGCAGCAGCAGCTGCTGTGTATTATTCGGAGCGCCTTGTCGTAAAGCACACTGCCGAGTGTGGAGAGCCAGCTACAGCTCCCTGAAGTGGAGTCAGATGAGCCCCACTACGAGTTTCGAAGCGTCCTAGCGCGAGTCTGCAATGTGCGATGTGTGTGTGCTGCAATGTCCCCGTTGTCGGTGATTGAATCCCCTGTGTCTTCCGCATGGTGGCAAAAGCCGGGCATGGAGTCGCGCGCCATTAAAATTTTCTCTGTGAGCCTGAAGCATTATAAGTCCTGAAGGGTATAATAAGAATAAGGCCCATGCGATGAGGTGGCAGTCATTGAAAGACGCACCTGGTTCTGAGTCGGCTTGTTCAGAAAGCATATCTTGCAGCACACTGTGCAAACAAGACTCGCACAGTGCGTCACCCTCATTGGTGGAAGCTGCCAATGCCTTTATCTCACATATTTGTGACGTTGCTGGCTTAAACTGTTGTCGAGCGCCATAATGGCCGACGCCCCGCACTTGGCGAATATTGTTGTCCCACATGCTTGCAATTTCCATTGAGCACGTGCGGCCGTCTCCAGCGCTGTTGATGTCCGGTGATGCGCCAGGAGCCGCTGTTTGTGCAGATATAAGCACATCACCTTCTGGCAGTGAGACTGACGTCATTTTCACTTCACCATCAGCGGGTGCCCTTAGCAGAGGCTGATGAGTGTCAGAGCTGTCTCCATGGATGGCGCCAATGCTTTTGGGCCAAGCTTCGTGGACGCTGGTATCAAGTCGGGACTCATTGTGGGCTACTCCTTCCGCATGCTGAATCATTCGCTGTAGAAGAGCAAACCCGCCTACAAGCACCGTGCCACGCCGAACACACACAGTGCGCACCCTCCTCCCGAACAAACCTCATTTGCTGTGTTTATAAGGCAAAGCGGCGATTCGAAATAATAGCGCAATACAAATAGGGCACCGGGCTGTACTCACACAACGTTTGGTGAATTCTACACCAAAATATCCAAGCACCCAAGTATGTCATGCATGGTGTAAAATATCTTCAATGATTATGTACATAGATTGATAGGTAAATCACATCACAAAATCTATAATGGTATCATTGTTGCGTGTGTCAATTGTAGCAACGTCTTCACTCCAGGGCACTGCATCACTTTACGAGCGCGGACGGTCAAGGCTAATACCGCGCCCTATATCATTATGAAGCCGCCAGGTCAATGGTGATGTGGATAATCGCCGTATAGACGATAAGCTGGAGACGATGCATATGTATCGACTGATCCGCACGGTACACAGAAGTGAAACGAGCAGACTCCGTCACTAAAATACGCACAAGGCAAAAATCATTCGGGCATGGAGGAATCTATCTCGCCGGCATGCAAATTCAGCTGTCACAGCGACTACTCGCAAATGCACGGCATGCGACAATGAGTTGCATCTGCACGTTGCTACACAGACAAAAGAGATCGCGCAGCCGGCAAGTACCTGCCACTTCGGCAGCATCGTGCGACTGAGGACTGGAAAATGTTGCGAGATCTTCCATTTTTGAAGTTATAGAGGACACGGCGTCATACATTAGCCGTGTAACATTACAGATGCTTCCCATTCTCAAGAGTTGCATTGGAGGAATGATTCCAGTCATCACAGGAATAAGCCTTGGCACGCACCGCACAGCATAATCGGTGAGATACGTGCGACTTAAGGTGGGTGTCCCCTCATCGGCATCGTCAGCAGAATTGTAATCGAATCCGGACATTACATCCCTAAGGTCACTAATGTCAAGGTCGAAACGGGTTACAACTTGTGGCGCAATTTGCTTCATCACTTCACTCGCGCATATATCGCACGCGTCCTCTACCCTGCCAATATCCGTACAAGCCGCCTTAATGGTGTCGGCATCCAAGTCAAGTTGTGGACATGGCAATTTGGCCTCTGGTAAGCTAAGCGCTGGTCTGCTGGCCATGACACAGACGTATAGTAGCAGTGGCAAGCGCATTTTGAGCATCCTGATATGGCTAGTGGTGTGAGATAAAAGTGTTTCAGCTGCAACGGGTAATGCCATCGTTTGACGTAATTTGTCGCCTTCGATATGTTCACACTCTGGTCGCATTACGTGTGCTTGGTTGGAGCGATTTGCATATGTCGTTCCCCGCTTAAGAATGCGACGCAGGGGCTAACTTGTGAACTGGTTTGCTCCACATCTCCGATGCAATAAAGTCGCAGAGCTCAATCACGCATGTTTCTATGCATGTGATTGCAAACATGTACGTAGTTCCGTCTGTCGCCATGAAATCGGATGCATGCAATATTTATATTAATGCCACAATCGATCGGCGTCAGAAGTATTTATTCGAACTGATTTTAAAGTAAACGATGCGATTGTATACATCCATCATGTATGCAATAGAGCTGGTGGTACTGGCGCGATAACCATTGCTAAACCGCTATATCCGGATTTTGCACGTCAGATGAGTCAGCACTTCATATAAAATATTCTTTCACATAAAACTTCGTGGCAGGTACTCATATACGTACGCACTCCGACTACAGATATGCGGTGCCCTTTTTCAAGAGCGAGCATCGCCTCTCCCATTTATTGTGTTTCCCATGCGCAGGTGAGATGAGCGCCACATGGATCGATTTTACCTTTGACAGGTATGGTACGCTCTCACGCTGTATGCACATGAATAAAATATACGTGTACTTTGTTAGCACGACAGCATATGAGTGTCGACAACACGCGAGTCACACAGTGTGGCGCATTGTAAAGATGCCATGTGCCGCATGGCTGCGACGCTTTGCCTATATATTATCTTACGCTGCCTTGAAAGAAAAACCGATATACCGCTTATATTCGATGGTACGATGAACATATTTCGTATAACGTGACCTTTCGTATTCTAGAATGTTTCAAACAAAATCATTCATAAGCAATGTATAAACGATAATGGACATCAACGGTATGATGTGTCATATAAACAACATGACGATCGTCAACGTTATTCGGGCATGCAGTTTCAGTCGCGCACCAAAGGTGCACTTGCACACGTACGATAGCGGTATCCAGCACGCTCGCTGCCCCCGTGATTTATTTGGCATGCATCGTGTGATCGACGAAAAAGTTGTACATAATTATGTATGTATCACATCAGTAACGTGCTCCATATTTAATGCAAAAACAATGCGATTCATATTTTATCCACCAATTTTGCGTTTTATACTTGCTACAGGCGAACAATGCATTCTGTCATATATTTAACGCATCACCATGTTGGCGACATCAACGACGGGTTCCGTTTTAAACCCATCGCGCGTCCATCAACGATGAGGTCCATTTTGAACCCAGCATCAATAGCGATGAGTTGCATATTGAACACATCAACGACGGATTGCATATTCTACACATCGACAATATGTTACATATAGAGTACATTAACTATATACTACACTAATGTAGTATATATTTACGTAATATACTGATAATGCAGGCGGCAAACGAGCTATTAAGCATGCGTGTCAAGAGATTGTGGCTAATCGGGTGCCAGATTCGATTCGTCCTTGGCTGGCGGGGCTCGCTTGCTTGCACTACTTCTGAAGCTAAGTGGTGGTGTTCGACAAAGTTCTTGTGGGGAAGCCCTTCGGCGCTTGGTTGGGAAAGCTGTTTGCCAGCATATGCGGTCGTCGTGAGCAGCATACTTTTGCCCGCCGCCGTGTCCTGGGGCGCGCTCTTCAGCGATGCACGTTGGAGTGGGAGTCCCAGGAGGTGCTGAGATCTGTGTCCATAATTGCAGTCAAAGTATTACTGGAAGCACATCCCGATTGGGCGCTCGTGGAAGTTGACGCCCGGAATGCCTTCAACTCGGTTTCTCGGCGTTCAATTTTTCAGGCAGTGGCTGCTCACTTTCCTGAACGGTGTGAAGTGACAGAATGTTGGTATCGGCAGGCAGCCAACCTTGGGTCGGTGGAGGGATGCGGATGGCAAATATTACTGGCCCTTGTCATCCGCGGAGGGGACACCGCAATGATACCCGTTGGGACCGTTCTTTTTTTTGCAGCACCTTTGCAGCCTGTGTTTGAGGCAATCTTATAAGCGCATCCTGATGTGGCTGTGATTGCATTCCTGGACGACGTTCGGTTGATTGGTCCTCCTGAGCTGGTACGGGCTGCTTATGACACACTTCGGCAGGGCATGTTTGACATCGGGCTGGATCTCAACGTGATGAAAAGTAAGGTTTCTCCCGCTCCGGAGAGTGCCCCGAGTTTTCAGATGTTGTTGGTGACAACGGCGTCCCTATCTCAGGAGCTGCTTTGGCCTCGGACTAGGGGACTAAGGTGCTGGGAGATCCCCTTGGAGGTGACGCTTTCGTGTCCGAGGAGTGCGGTAAGATGGCAGTCTCAGCAACGTCGTTCCTTCCGATGTTAGAGGAGCTGAACGATCACTAAGCTCAACTGTTGGTGTTGCGTTTCTGTGCCCATCGGAGGTTTTTGTATTTGATACGTGGTGTGCGTCCTGATTCTCTTCAATCTGGTGCTTTACACTTCGACGAGGCGATGCAGCGAAGCTTGTCGCGGCGCAGATTCTGTGGGGCCCGTTGCCGCTGAACGAGGAGTCGGTGGTATTCAGTCAAGTTCCAACGGCCTGGGGGGACTTCGGTCTCTCATCCACCCAACGGCTGTCATTGGCAGGGTGGGTAGGTTCTTGGGCTCAGCAGGTGTGGGCTCGTATGCGGCTTGGGGTGCCAGCCTTGGAGGAGTGCTGCATCCCTAGTCTTTGCAGACACGGGGAAGATTTGGCGGCGGGGAGGTTGGAACAAAGCCTCAATTCCTCACTAAAGAAGCTTGGCACTTCCCACAACCGAGTGCTTGAGGCCTGGAGAGATGTTCCCTTCCCGTCAGTGGGTTGGCCCGCGTTGGATTCAGAGCTTGGGTGGGGTTTCTTTGCGCAGCCCAAAATTACGTTGCAGAAGGACTTTCTGCGGTCTTGAATGGATCCCGCCGATCGACTTGATTTATTTGACCAAGCTGCGCCTGCCTCTCGAGCTCGGTTGCGTCCCCTTTCCCAGCGTGGCGCCTCTGCTCACTTGACAGCCATCCCCGCGTCGCCTGCTTTTTGGCTTCCACCCACCCAGGCGGTTGTCGCCTTGGCTTTGCAATTGGGTTCCCCGATGTCTATTCTAGCTGGTGTGCATACATGTGTGTATGGTATGTCCATTGACCCCTTTGGGTACTACTACCTTGTCTGAAACTGGCGTGGATGGGCTATCACAGCACATCATGCCGTTCGTGATGTGTTGGCATCTATGCTGAAGCAAGTATTTGATCCAGCCTTTGTCATCGTGGAGGATCGCAATCATGGTGGATATTCGCCTGATCGGAAGCCTGACATCACAGTGATCAACCACGATGGACGAGGCAGACATATTGTGATCGACGCGAGCCTTGCACTCCCTTGTCGTGCCTCGAATGTGGACCGGGCTGCTCGGAAGCCGCTGCGGGCTGCGGCGGTACATGCGCGAGCTAAGAGGGCATTGTACTTGCCAATCTGGCCTCACGCGCTTGTGCCTTTTGCGATGGAGTCTTTCGGAGGTTTGGGGAAATCGGCGCGGAAGCTCTTCGACAGTTGTGTACAACGCAGGCAACGAAGATCGTTTGTTTCAGGAGGAGGATGATGCAACATGGAGCACCCGGAGCTTTTCGATCACATACTGGTTGCAGCGAATAGTGGTTGCCTTGCATGGCTTTCAGGGCTACGGAATTACTTGCAGGGCTAGTCATGATTGTCAGCATGGGTGAACGCTGGGAATTTGCATGATGTTGATTTAGGTAGCTGTTTTGGCATTTGGAGGAGTTTGCTGTATGTTTGCTTTCAATTGTGAGACGTGTACCTTATACAATAAAGTTTCTGATACCTCTTTATATGCTACACCTAGTTAGCAGACTACATGCCCATGTCTACCTCTTCGAAGGGACTTCTTGCACTCTCCGCAGGGCTGATCCCTAGCACTCGGCTTAAAAAAACATTAGTACATACTCATTAGATGTTTCAGGACTTTTTATGTCACACCTCCCTTCATCCACGGATGATTTTGTTACATTTACCCAACCAAACTTGCCATTTGGACTCACATAGATAGTGTCACTTATAAATCGAAACATTGTTAGTTTATGGAGAGCATAAATCAAATATTGTAAGGACACGGGGACGCATGGATAGGAAATTTCTAGATGTCGAAATATTGATCGATTCGCAAGGTGGTGTTCAATATTGATCGATATGCTTTATGACTGCGGGGGTGAGGCGTGCCAAGTGACTTCAGCCCAGGAACTCACCAATGGATGAGAACCACATGCAAGCAAAAGACGGGACCGTGACTCGATACCATACCCTGAGAGATGGAAGGAGCGCCCGAAGCGCCCGAAGAAGAAATCATGCCATCAAGCACCTCCCGACAAGAGCTCATTGCCTAATCACTCATACTGCGAAGCACGTATACGACTGTACGTAGAGGTGCAAACGTGCAGGCAGATGCAGGAACTCTCCACATAATTTACATAAGTTATACTAAAATTCCATAACATGGTCACATCCTCAAGCCCACTCTATACAATGGCCACATGAATCAATCCATCCATCGAGACATGAGCCTAGCCGGAAGAAATCTGAATATCACTATCTACCAGTTTATCTGTCTATCAATCTATTTATCTACCTGTCTATCTATCTATCTATCTATCTATCTATCTATCTATCTATCTATCTATCTATCTATCTATCCGTTTACCACTCTGTCTATCAATAGCTTTCACTTCTATAAACTGCATTGATTTTGAATACAATGAGCATCCTCACCAATCCCATCATTTAGGTGCTGCATTCATGGGATAGTACAAGGATCAGGCTGCCCCGCCATTTGACATATACATTGTGCTGTCAACCTTGTGGATCAGGAAGTGCTGCAAGAACTGATGTGTGGAGCTTGATGGCCCGGGATGACTTACAATCCCAACTGTTGAAGCTGGAAATGCTCGAGCTGAGCTTCCATGGTCTGCACTAGAAACCATTTTTTGCGCAATCTCCCAGCACGATCCCTTTGGTCTCATGTCACTGCTTATTCCTGAGTGCACCAGAATACTGAGGAGATGTGTTTGCCCTAAAGCAAGACGTATAGGATTTCATTTCCCCCTTGCACCCTCCATTTGCTCAAATCAAATTGAGCAACAGTTTTTATTTTGCTCTCATAAGGCAGTAGAGATCTCAGCTGCTGTCCTGATCTTGGTCGCTACAGCAACTGCTGACTCCTGCCCGTGAAGCTGAGGATTGGAACTCGCAGAGCGTCGAAAGGCGGTGCGCACTCCGCCGCGGGTTCCTCACTCATCGCATTGCCACGGATGACTCGGCGGTACACCATCACTTGGCCCACGATCAGAACCTGCATCATCGCTCAGTTCTTTGAGCGCCACTGAACGCATTGAGTATACACCCGGGCGCGCCGTAAGAGACGCCGACATACTGCCGCTTCCCTGGTAGCAACCTATCCTCTACGCAGTCCCGGCGTCGGCGAATAAGATAGTGTGAAAGTCAACAAGTGTGCGTAAGCCGCTTCCGTCACAGGCGCACACAGCATTGCGCATCAACTGGGCGCAAGGAACACCCACTAGAGCTGGGGCCCACGCCAACAAATCTTCTGCAGCAACACCGCGCTGTGGTCAACCCAAGACCTCGCAGAGATGGCACCTGGGAGTCCTACCTGTATGTAGACCCGGCCATTTGGACTCCCACATCGACCAAGTGGCGGGCAATTGGGAAGTTGTATCAGGTGCAGCCTCGAAGTCCGTCGGATCCTCAGAACCATCATTTGAATCTGTGCATCCGCAATCACGAGCTCTCTTCCCAGCCTTTAAAATGTGTTTCGCACTTCATCGCATTTCACGCTTCGCGATGTTTCATGCTTGCGGCTCTTCGATGTGGTCATGCAGGTGGAGGAGGGAACCTCGGCTTCGGGCGTGGCTTGCGCCGCCGCAGGCCGCGGGAGCGGTGCAGCAACGGAGCGCGCGCATCACAGCCGGCACACAATGCACCATGCCGAGGTCGTGAGGGAGTTGCAGGGGATTCGCACACGCCTGCGATAGGCTCGGGCTGAGCGGCACCTGCAGACATGATGGCCTCGTGGATCGTCACGGCAGCCGCCGGAGCCACAAGCGCGTCACCAGGTTGCTGCCCATGGCCGACTGCAGGCACAATCCACGCCTCTGGTGATCGCCCGTCCCCGAGAAGTGACCCACGAATGACCTCGAGGCCGGGCAGCGGCAATACATGTGCCCGAGCATGTCACGAGGGCACTGGCTCTACGTGTGCCCGAGCATGTCACGAGGGCACTGGCTCTACGTGTGCCCGAACATGTTACGAGGGCACTGGCTCTACGTGTGCCCGGGCATATCACGAGGGCACTGGCTCTACGTGTGCCCGAACATGTTACGAGGGCACTGGCTCTACGTGTGCCCGGGCATATTACGAGGGCACTGGCTCCTACGCGTGCCCGAGCATGTCACGGGGGCACTGGCTCCACATCCCCCCCCGCCCCCCCGTTCTACGCGAACACCACCTGAAAAGAACCGGCCACTGTCTGTTTGGGCGAGATTCGGCCCCTCTTCTATGAAAACCCGAGTGCAGATCCCCCAGAGGCCCCCTGCCACCGGCCTGCGCACAAGATGCACGAAAGGTTGTGCGTGCCATGCACTTGTAAAGGGGGTGGAGGCGGAGGGGTCTGAGGGTCACCAAGCTGCGAGGCCTCCTTGTGAAGTTGCGCGAGCATATGTCGGCGCCCCTGAACCGATGCCACGATGGTGTCAAGCCCCACCTGTGGAGACTCGCCGTACAGCAGCTTTGCCTGTAGTTCACCAAGCCTCCATGCACACCCCCTTGATACCCCGAGCTACGACGGGACCGGTCGAGTGCTGCTCTGATCCCACGCACCCAAAAACTGCAGATATCGCCTTGCCATCGGATCGATCAACTTCGAATCCAACGGTGTGGTGCAGTAAGCATATACTGCCGCGTGGAATGAGAAAGTAATGCCAAAGACCTCACTCTGGTGATGGGCTCACAACACCTGGACACCTCGGGCAAGGAGGTAGAGAGGCACAGCAGAAGGCACGGCGTAGGTTTTGTAATTCAGCGGATGGTGTCACCACAGGTAATAACACTTTGCATTACACAAACTTAAGAGCCACTTCGCCCATTGAAAAGTCATGGGGGGACCAATCACATCACACCAGGTATATGCAACATTTCTGTGATCAAGTTCTATGCATCTTTTAAGGTCCGCGAAGTTTGTCATGAAGTTTGTCTATCCTTCCAATCAGATGATCGCCGTCGCTCCTCACAAATGTGATCCTACGGCCCTGATCTGATCATAACCATTTCGCCCTTGTAGATACCGTAGATCGGTCCTGAAGTTAGGGTTTCTCACGGTTTCTTCAAGGTTTGAACCCCTCTGTGCTGTATCAACCCTAGACAGTCAGTCTTCACACCAAAATGCACTGCAGGGCATGCAGATTCCAATAGTAGGCGCAGGATGCAGGGGGCAGCGTAAAAGCGCGGGGCAGGGCATGCAGATTCCAATAGTAGGCGCAGGATGCAGGGGGCGGCGTAAAAGCGCGGGGCAGGGCAGCAACCCGTTGTAAGTGGGCAACCCTCGGGGCTAGTGAGGCAGGGGATTTATTTCCAAGCAGCAGCACCTGATTGATCCTGGGGCATGGCATGACCGACAGCAAGGGTTGCAGAGCAGGCCGCCCTTGCAGCGGTGACAAGGGAAAGTGCTCGACTCTCTCCCGAGAAGAGCATTCTGATGAGAGAGCCACGCAGGTTGGAGCAAAGCAGGAGGGAGGAGGGGGGCTGTTGGTGGGAGAGCAGGGAGAAGTACAAGGACGAGTGCAGGCTTCTGGCAAACTGAACAGGAGGTGGATGCGCCTGCGGAGCTCACCTCGACTAGCGGATCCAGCTCCGCAGTGACTTCATTCAAACGTTGGCACTCGTGCACCGTCTCCTGTGGAGCCCAGGCAAGCGTAACACCCCCTGCCATCTCACCCTGGTGTTTTGATACGATGATAAATGTCGATTAGCGACATGTCGATTAGTGACATAGACACCGCAACTTCATGCACTTTAGGATAGATTTGGCACCTACTCCGACATGCGAAATTAATTGTCTTTGGGGATTTCCTTACAATGGAATTGCCCTTGAGTGAGATGTATAGAATCGGTGGTGTGTATGCTTATCCTTGCGAATCCTTTGGCACCCCTTAGCCACAGGAGACTGCACTATGCACCCACGCCGGGGATCAAAGGATTCAGCACACACTTCAGGACACTAATCCGGATTCTCCGGAGCTCACTAGTGAAGAATTGGACCCCCTAAGCCTCGCTGAGCCACCCGAGCCCCTCTGCATCTGCACCGCCAGCGCACTGCCGCCTTGTGCCTGAAGCCGGTTCATCCCTGCCCCCCGGGCTGCGCGAGCCATATCTCCACCACCAAGCCCACGCGCAAGACCACCCCTCTGCTCCCTGAGCCTCACTGGGCCACCTGAGCCCCTCTGCGGCTGTCCTGCCGGCGCACTGCTGCTGTGTCTCTGGAGCCGGCTCACCTCCGCCAATCTTGCCACCCGTCCACCACCAAGCCCACATCCCACATCACCCCCCTGCCTTCTACAGCCTGGTCTCAAGAGAGCTTGCCCACCCACGCCACGGCCAGAATGCCCAAGCGCTGTCCCAAGGGGCTGAGAATGATAAACTGGGTTGCCCTCATCCAAACTTGCGCATCCGCCACCGACTTGCGCTTGTAGCCCTCTACCCCCAGCACCGTGACTGGAGCCCTTGCGCTGACTGCCTTGGGAGGTGGCCGCGAACTTGCGCAATGCGCTCCACACTTGCGCCGTAACTGTCACGCCGCACTGTTCCTACTTGGGGTCCCATCCCCACAGTTGCCTGTGTGTCCCAAGCCCTCCAATAGGCCAATAGTTCACCACCCGGTCGTCGCCTTCCTGACATTCCCGACGAATCGGTGGTGTGTATGCTTATCCTTGCGACTCCTTTGGCACCCCGAAGCCACAGTAGACTGGTGGATCGGTGGTGTGTGTGTATGCTTATCCTTGCGAATCCTTTGGCACCCCGAAGCCACAGGAGACTGCACTATGTACCCACGCCGGGGATCAAAGGATTCAACACACACTGCGGGACACTCATCCGGATTCTCCGGAGCTCACTAGTGAAGAATTGGACCCCCTAAGCCTCGCTGAGCCACCCGAGCCCCTCTGCATCTGCACCGCCAGCGCACTGTCGCCTTGTGCCTGAAGCCGGTCCATCCCTGCCACCCGATCTGCGCGAGCCATATCTCCACCACCAAGCCCACGCGCAAGACCACCCCTCTGCTCCCTGAGCCTCACTGGGCCACCTGAGCCCCTCTGCGGCTGTCCTGCCGGCGCACTGCTGCTGTGTCTCTGGAGCCGGCTCACCTCCGCCAATCGAGCCACCCCTCCACCACCAAGCCCACATCCCACATCACCCCGCTGCCCCCTACAGCCTGGTCTCAGAGAGCTTGTATGTGTGTGTATGCTTATCCTTGCGAATCCTTTGGCACCCCGTAGCCACAGGAGACTGCACTATGTACCCACGCCGGGGATCAAAGGATTCAGCACACACTTCGGGACACTCATCCGGATTCTCCGGAGCTCACTAGTGAAGAATGGGACCCCCTAAGCCTTGCTGAGCCACCCGAGCCCCTCTGCATCTGCACCACCAGCGCACTGCCGCCTTGTGCCTGAAGCCGGCTCATCCCTGCCCCCCGATCTGCGCGAGCCATATCTCCACCACCAAGCCCACGCGTAAGACCACCCCTCTGCTCCCTGAGCCTCACTGGGCCACCTGAGCCCCTCTGCGGCTGTCCTGCCGGCGCACTGCTGCTGTGTCTCTGGAGCCGGCTCACCCCCGCCAATCGAGCCACCCCTCCACCACCAAGCCCACACCCCACATCACCCCGCTGCCGCCTACAGCCTGGTCTCAAGAGAGCTTGCCCACCCACGCCACGGCCAGAATGCCCAAGCGCTGTCCCAAGGGGCTGAGAATGATAAACTGGGCTGCCCTCATCCAAACTTGCGCATCTGCCACCAACTTGCGCTTGTAGCCCTCTACCCCCCGCACCAACTCCCCGTGACTGGAGCCCTTGCGCTGATTGCCTTGCGAGGTGGCCGCGAACTTGAGCAATGCGCTCCACACTTGCGCTGTAGCTGTCACGCCGCACTGTTCCTACTTGGGGTCCCATCCCCACAGTTGCCTGTGTGTCCCAAGCCCTCCCGGTGGCCGATAGTTCACCACCCGGTCGTCGCCTTCCCGACAGCTGCTCACTGTTAGTTCCGGCACGGCCAGCAACCTCGCCCGATGGGCACGGAAGCTGATGAGATGCTGTATGCTGTCGTGCAACCTGTGTGTGTGTATGCTTATCCTTGCGACTCCTTTGGCACCCCGTAGCCACAGGAGACTGCTCTATGTACCCACGCCGGGGATCAAAGGATTCAGCACGCACTTCGGGACACTCACCCGGATTCTCCGGAGCTCACTAGTGAAGAATGGGACCCCCTAAGCCTCGCTGAGCCACCCGAGCCCCTCTGCATCTGCACCGCCAGCGCACTGCCACCTTGTGCCTGAAGCCGGTTCATCCCTGCCCCCCAAGCTGCGCGAGCCATATCTCCACCACCAAGCCGACGCGCAAGACCACCCCTCTGCTCCCTGAGCCTCACTGGGCCACCTGAGCCCCTCTGCAGTGGTGTGTGTGTATGCTTATCCTTGCGACTCCTTTGGCACCCCGAAGCCACAGGAGACTGCACTATGTACCCACGCCGGGGATCAAAGGATTCAGCACACACTTCGGGACACTCATCCGGATTCTCCGGAGCTCACTAGTGAAGAATGGGACCCCCTGAGCCTCGCTGAGCCACCCGAGCCCCTCTGCATCTGCACCGCCAGCGCACTGCCGCCTTGTGCCTGAAGCCGGTTCATCCCTGCCCCCCGAGCTGTGCGAGCTATATTTCCACCACCAAGCCCACGCGCAAGACCACCCCTCTGCTCCCTGAGCCTCACTGGGCCACCTGAGCCCCTCTGCGGCTGTCCTGCCGGCGCACTGCTGCTGTGTCTCTGGAGCCGGCTCACCTCCGCCAATCGAGCCACCCCTCCACCACCAAGCCCACATCCCACATCACCCCGCTGCCCCCTACAGCCTGATCTCAAGAGAGCTTGCCCACCCACGCCACGGCCAGAATGCCCAAGCGCTGTCCCAAGGGGCTGAGAATGATAAACTGGGTTGCCCTCATCCAAACTTGCGCATCCGCCACCGACTTGCGCCTGCAGCCCTCTATCCCCAGCACCAACTCCCCGTGACTGGAGCCCTTGCGCTGATTGCCTTGCGAGGTGGCCGCGAACTTGAGCAATGTGCTCCAAACTTGCGCTGTAACGGTCACGCCGCACTGTTCCTACTTGGGGTCCCATCCCCACAGTTGCCTGTGTGTCCCAAGCCCTCCCGGTGGCCGATAGTTCACCACCCGGTCGTCGCCTTCCCGACCGCTGCTCACTGTTAGTTCCGGCACGGCCAGCAACCTCGCCCGGTGGGTACGGAAGCTAATGAGATGCCCTATGCTGCCGTGCAACCTGTTGTAAGTGGTCATCGCTGCCGGGATGGCCCCCCGGGCTCTGAGGGGCCCGGCGTGTGTCAACTCCACCCGCGGACCTCCCCACATCTCCCCCGTCATCCTCATCAGTCCCCCCCATGCCATCAACCCCCCAAGAAGGCCGGCCACCCGCCTGCTCGCCCCCATCAAGGTGGCCACCCCTCCCTCAGCCAAGGCCATTGCTTGCTCCGGCGAGGCCCCACTCTGCTCCTGAGTCCAGACTCCACTCTCCGGGCCCGGCGACAAAAGGTCATCCCACTCATTCAAGATATCCTCGACACTTGACGCCGCCTGGCTGAGCCCGCCTATGCCTACCCGCGCCCCTCCAGATCGCGCCTCGGCGGTGCCCCCTCCTTGACCCCCCACAGTGCCCAGATGCTCCGCCTCCCGCCGCACGTCCTCCATGCTCTCCAAAAGCCTCGATGCCATCGCGCCCGCCTCGCCTGACTCACCGGAAACCTGCCCAGACCGCTCACGCTGTGTTCCCTCAGATTCCTGCGTCCCACCGCCAGACCATCCTGCGTGGCATAGTCTGTCTCCTCGAACGCGTCCTCCCACGCTCTGTCCATCAGTGCCAACCTCTCCGCCCTTGTGTGTGTGTGTATGCTTATCCTTGCGAATCCTTTGGCACCCCGTAGCCACAGGAGACTGCACTATGTACCCACGCCGGGGATCAAGGGATTCAGCACACAGGCCACACACTTCGGGACACTGTGTGTGTGTGTGTGTGTGTGTGTGTGTATGTGTGTGTGGCACAACTGGCAAGGAGATATCTGCGTGAAATAAACAAGTGGGGGAAGAAATACTGCTCATGAGGTTTCAGCTCTGCGGTAAAGGCCCCGCGGTGGCCAAGCAGAAATCATTCCTTTGCCTCTTCTTCCTCCCTCCCTCCGTCTGCTTGGAGGATTTATCATTGAGGATACCTCTCTCTAAGTTGCATTGAATTGATTTTTTGGTAAGTCTCGAGCATCATCGGATCATCCTTGTCCATCCCTCCTTTTTGCTGCAACATTTTTGATGCCACCTGAACAGCCTCCCAACAACACCGCTCATACATCCGCTTCACCATGCCGACTGTTTCGTACCTAAACACGTACTCTACGCAGCAAAAGGCGATCCGCAGAACTGGCGCCGGACAATATGTGGTACATCCGGGCTCCATGGAGGTGGCGGGGCTCACTTGATGCCCGTGCCGGCGGGCATCATCGAGAGGGGTGCCCCCAAGGCGGTCAACTGGATTCACGTTTAGAGCTGGTTTGATCTTGAGGAGAAAGTTCAGCACTGTGTTCTGCCCATTGCTTGCCGCCTGCACCTTCCCGCACTCGGGTCGATTAGTTTTGCTTCATCCCTTCTCTGTAGCCCACTCACATCCATATGGTACTCACACACTTTACCAAATTCTGGAAGAATGTCATTAACAACAGGTGTCCCCACAGTCAACGCTGTGGCTCGGTGTGCATGGCCATGCCACATGCTAAGATCCGCCAAAATGGTGTGGGAATGGGCAATGGGACGCGCTAGGATGTGACGCTCGTTCTCGGGCCCCACAGCGCGTGCATTCAATCAACTTCCATTGGACAACATATGTGATACGCAGTACGTTGGGAGCAAGGGTCGGAATCGATTTGTGATTTTGCAATGTAATTGTCCGATTAATCGATTATTGGTATCGAATCGATTTGGATTTGAGCCCTACAAATATGATTAATCGTGATACCTACTTTCAGACTCGCAAAATTCACCAGTGTTACGGGCGAAACAATTAGACAATCAAAACGATTTCGACAAATGTAACAATCATGATTGTTGATAATCGATTACAAAAATGAAACCGATTCCGACCCTTGGTTGGGAGACCATGATTCATATAGTGATCATCAACGCCCGCAAACTTTGGGATAAAATCGCCCGATTCAGTATAGTACTAGGGTTAAGCTGCTCAGCCGCCGGTGGTTTTCTGAGTTGTCTTAGCTCAAACATCGAACTTACTTTGTCTCGAGCATCTGACAGCGGGGCTCATACTGGTCTTCGACCCTTCTTCGCTGTCTGATACATACACCTCGTGGTGGGGGCCCAAATAAAACTACGAAGACGAACAACCCGAGTATATTTATATTACTGCAGTGTGAAAGAATATGCATCACACTATGAGTAGTAAAGTGGCGGTTTGTAATCATTCATTCAATATACACAATGATGGATCCAAACTGAAATAAAGACGAATCACTGCAGTACTTTAGGAGATTTTAGGGTTTTATACGCAAAAACCCTAAAAACTTTGTTGACACTGTTTTACGAGAAAGTCTTCCGATGCGAGCGTTGGAACAAGCATGTTTTTTTGGTAATAGACGTTGCTATCATTTTGTGGTAATAGACGTTGCTGTCACCGTTTCCTTCATCTGAGCTATCACCCTTCCTCAAATGAAGAAGGGCTCAAAGGTACTCAGAGTAAAGGGGAAATGTGCCGTATTCAGATTCCCTTTTTCAACGCCAGTTTTATAATCTTTTGTGCACATGCTCTGAGCAGGTGCATAGTTTCTATTTTCATATTCCGCTGCTCCCTCTCCGGTGAGAGCAGGGCTAGGTGTGGCTGGTACCGGTCCCTACCGATTCGTAACGGTCACAAATAATCCTTCAACGATTTTTCAAAAACTCAACAAGTCTGCTCCCAGGCATTTTTGGAAACTCGCTTTTTCCATTATTCAGTGTTGGGATTGTCACAATAGACAAATAGAGAGAGGTTGTGCAATCGTCGTTCTTGGTGATGGATTAAAGGTGTGTGCAGACCACATCAGGCATTGCCATGATTGTATATAAATATTGTCGAGTCACTCCTCATAATAAATAAAAGGATTCGTATACATGAAATAAAAGTCAACACACAGGTACATACATGTCGTGTGCAAAGGTATCTGCAGTGTCTGAGCAACGTTGATCCAACGTACCTTTAACAATTGCATCCTCAATGACGCGTGTGTAACCAATCGGAGAAAGGCGTGTGACGTTACAATGTGTACTGTATTTCAGTTAAAAACTCATGATTGTATAAATCATTATGATAGGCCTTCTGAGCATGACTGCTTTTGAAACTCAGGACGAATGCAGCATTCATCAAACAGACGTTGGCAGTCGTTGCGTTACATAAAGATGCACCGGCCTAATTGTCGAATGAAGTCTACAAACTAGAAATCCGATGTGTCCATATAACAATGGCAGCTTCTACGTGTCCTTCTGTCCACCTTCACTTATGGTCCCTCCAGTGTACGTAACTGACCTATGTGAACGGTGTGACTAGAAGATGTTTACCGAGTCTGCCACACGCTGGCCAAGGATGGCATTGCAGTGGGATGTAGCCCCCCCACGGGGATAAGGAGTACACACACCAGATGCAACGCTGTGCGATTATCGTAGTCTGCGGCGTTCATATCTACTCCACACTTAAACAAGACCTTCAACTTGGCCATGTCGCCGTCTGCAGCTGCCTGACATAATCTGTGGCATGTCACCAACAAGCCCACCGGCCTCCTCCGTGCCACTTGTTGCTTCCAATGTTGCCGCCTGGTGAGCAGCGACGCAAAGCCAGGAGGAAAGGAGGAGGCGAAACTTGTCCGCCACAGTATTCTCTGCGTCTGCTCCATTTATCGTCACCGCAACGCAGAATCGAGACCGAAGGGATCCGTGTGTGAATTCTCGCGCATCGTACACGTGGTAGGTGCACCATCGAAGCTGTGGCGGTGCACGAGCAATGGCAAGCACGCGCACACCGCCTCCATTCCGTGCATCATCATCATCATCCCATCATCATCGCATACCGGGAGTCACGAGAAGGGAAGGCACAGAGGGAATGGCGCACGTGCACGCCGCGTCCATGCCAGAAATGCGTCCATTGTTCTTGACCAGCACCGCCTGCGTCTTGCGATGGTTGTGGCGAATGGCGTCATCGAGGGGGGATCCCTCGAAGCGGTCGCGGGGGTTGACGTTGGCGCCCAGCTCCAGGAGGCGCACCACCACGTTGGCATGCCCCTCTGCAGGACTCCAACCATTCCTACAGTCATGCCCAGGGAGCTAGCCCTGCCCTACAAGCCGGGGCTTTCAAATACGGCCGTGACAGCCCAGGTGCATGAGTAAAGCCTGCGAGCTCATTCGCTTTTCGGCAGAAGGGTTTGCATATTGCGCGGGAGGGCACGGGGCAGGGCGAGTAGCTATTGGTTGCACCGCACTGCAAAGGGGAAGGAGCGGGTCAGCACCAGATGCTGCGAGGTGCATAGCGGTGCGTGAATCGTAGTCAGCAACGTTCACGTCCACACCGTTCTCCACCATGCGTTCAATTTGCTCAATGTCTGCCTGCATCCGCCGCAGCAACCACAATCATGCCCAGCCAAAGGCCTCATCACCGCCCTCGTCTGGGCTCGCGTTCATGTGGCTGGCTTGCTTTCGCCACATTGCACGGGGCACTAAAATCTGCCGGCATCCCCAACCGGGAGTCCCGGTGCAGGCCCTGGCAGACTCCCTAGGTCTGCTCTAGCCCGTGTGTCACTGTATATACCGTATTACTATGATAGTGTCGCTTGCAGTCCGTACAGGGTTTAGGTTTCAGTAGACTAAAACCTATTATTCTGTGTATCCGTTTATCGCACTTAAGATTATTTCAGTCAACCGTGTTCACCGCCTAGTCCGGATATATCATAACGGGATATATCACTAGCAACTATCCACAAGCGCGAGTGCTCAAGCATGCTCGAGGGAGCGTGGGATCGTTGCATCTCGGATCGAGAGCGCACCCAGCGAGTTGTGCCATGATGAATGCTGATGGGGCGTAAGATGAAACGGGGAGAGCGCATGAGGGAGAGGGCTACCTAGGTACAAGAGAGGGTGTGAGAGAGGGGCCATACCTTGTGAGCAGCGTCGCATAGGCGAATTGCGGCGTCAATATCATTCAGCTCGAGCTTGGTCCCAGGGCTGTGGGTGCGTATAAGCAACGCTGCATCAACAGGGCATCATGGATCTCATGTTAGTCAGTCGCCACGCTCAGATTCTGTAGAGAGGGTCGGAGGCCATAGATGAGCGATGTCTCACCACTGTGGCGCCGCCAACATGCTCAAACTCATCACTGTTCGAAGGCGATAAACGATGGTGACATCTCACTGCTTGCATGTTACAGGGATGCTCAGGCCTCGCTGTTCGGAGGCGGATGATATGGCAGGACTCCATTGCCGGGTTGCCGCAGAGATCATCTGGAGGGGGTAGCGACAAGTGCACTCCCTTACTTCCTCGCCGCTCAGGTCTTGCCAACACAGCACGGATTGCACCACTCGAGCGAGGTGAGGAAACAATCTCTCTTCGATTCCCCTCCACCGTCAGTGTTCTCCTCAGTGTGGCTGTGGTTCCAGTCAGCCGCGGGGTCGTCTGAGCTCGTCATGTCTCAGACCGTGGGAGGGCTAGCACGAGGGGGGGCGCACCGGCCTCATGCTGCTTGTGGCGTAGGGCATCATTCATCGGTGTGTTGCCGAAGGCGTCCTTTTTGTGCGGGTCTGCGCCCATCTGAAACAGCCATGCAATCAACGAAAGGTGGCCCTCGGAGGCCGCCACGTGGAGCAATGTGCGGCCCTCCGTGTCCCTGTCGAGACCCGCGCAGCCGCAGGGCTCCGAGTCAGCTTCAGCGTGGTAAAACATGTGATAAAGTCGATCTCAAGAGCACCGTCAGGCGGCGATTGGCACCGGTTTCGAGGGTAGCTTACTTCGCATTGATGCTCATCTCACCGCTTTCAAGTTGCTCCTGGATGTCCTCCTGCAGCAGCCCGTGCCCGGCTTGGCAGGCATCAGTGTCAGGCAGCGGGATCTGGCGAGCCGGTGCGAATGTTTTGTGCAACGTGATACGTGAACACCCCTCATGCTGCTGCACTCTGGCACGCTGGAAGCTGCTCAAAATTATCGCAGTCTTTTTATTCAAGAGAATCACCTCAATCCACATCCTATCCAATGCTCTCCCCTAAGAATGTTCTCGCGCCACTATTTGAGGTGGTCGACGTGGCACGGGGTATTGGGGGGATTGGGGCTCGATAGAGACACCGGCTCACGGCTTCCCGTGCCTGCAGATGTGTGCTGCATTATTTTGTTGGGATCGCAGTCATTGGATTTGCATCTCGAAGGGATTGAGGCATGCCGGGCGAGACTAAGGGATTCAGCGCAGTCTTGCACTTGCGGCACGATTCGACTTCCAATTAGTCGAGGATTCTGCATCACTGCATGGCGATGCTCTAGGGCCGAGCGAGCCCTTGATTAGCTGGGGATGGCTTTTATAAGTTTAGGGTTTGAACTGTCCTCACTGGTTGCTACCGTTTGTGCGTTCTGTGACGATCTGGAGTACGTGGCCGACGTGGCACATTTTTTAATTTCGGCTGGTGGACGACGACGACGTTGGTGCTTGAGAGACTGGGGTCAACGACTGCTGGGAATGGTGGGGAGGACTGGAGGAGCTGTGCTTATGAGTGAAATCGTTTAGTCGAGGTTGAGTGAAAAACTCTGCAAGATGCTGCGCGCCAATGGTGGACTACATTGGGTGGGCGTAAACAGCTCACAACTGTGTTTATGGCTAGAGTGGTTGATAGTCAAGACATAGGGTGAGTGTCTGAGTGACAACAGCTCACAGCTGTGCTTTATATACAAATTGGAGTAGTAAGAAGTCGAGGATGGGTGAAAAGTTTGCAAGACGCTCGCCGATCATGCTGTATCGGGTCGGTGAAAGGTGCAAGATGCGTGCCAGTGACGGGCTGCACGGGGTGAGTGAAAGGGGCTGCGGCAGGCGGCTGACGGCTGCACGGGTGGGTGAAAGGTTGCAAGGTGCGTGCCAGTGACGGGTTGCACGGGTGGTGAAAGGAGTTGCAAGGTGCGTGCCAGTGACGGCTGCACGGGTGGGTGAAAGGTTGCAAGGTGCGTCAGTGACGGCTGCACGGATGGTGAAAGGCTGCAAGGTGCGTGCCAGTGATGGGCTGGCAGGAAAGGGCTGTAAGGTGCGTGCCAAAGCGACGGCTGACGGGGTGGGTGAAAGGGGCTGCAAGGTGCGTGCCAGTGACGGCTGCACGGGGTGGGTGAAAAGAGTTACATAGGGAGGGGCGCGCACCATTGCGCTGCGTTTCGCTGCCATGAAGAAGCTGAACTGCCTGAAGTATGCGCGGCGCCCTCGCAGCATCTTGATGGCGCTGTTCTTCATGCTCTCCTCCAAAATGCTCGCTTTCGAGTTGCTGCCCACATCCGACCCCGCCCCGACGGCGCTCGTCACAAGCACATCGCCTCCGCCCGACTCCGCGGTCGCCACTGAAAGAGTGCCCGCCTGCAAAACCTTGCCACCTCGGGCAGCGCATGACACAGTGAAGGACCCACGCCTAGGGCCTGGCGTACCAACAAGGGGTGATCCAGCAGCATCCCCCGATGACCGATGCCCGATCACGATGAGGTGTCTATCCATATGGCGTGCTTTTTGTGCATCGATCCATACCTGCTCGCCATACTGTTACACATACTGCGGTTGTCACCGGTGTTGGTGGAGGATTTATCCAAGCCGTAATCCCTATAGGTGTGGTCCAGGCTGTTCAGAGCGTTTTGCGCGATGATGTCCTCCTGCCGGGAGTTGTGCTTGAGGAGCTCCTTGAAGGACATCATGGAGAGGCCGAAGGACGTGCAGCGGCTAGCGCCGTTGGTGCGCACAGTGAAGAAATTGCGCAGGCTGAAGAAGAATGACAGCTCCCCAACCGGCTTCCCGGGCCCGAACCTCTCCTCCACCTTCTCCGCGCCGTTCTCTTGCTCCACCACACCCTCGAGCTCTCCGCTGACCACGATGAACATCTCCTGGCACACCTCGTTTGCCAGGAATACCACCTCATTCGGGTGGAAATGCCTCTCGGTCAGCAGCACTGACACTTCGTCCAAGAACTGCTCGGTACAATCCTGCACGCACAGCACCAGGGAGGGGGGCTGAACAAGGAAGCGTGTGAGCCGCAGTGGGGTGAGAGTTCGGAAAGTTGGGGGCGACGCTGTCAGCGGTGAATCAAAGCGGGATCAATCAAGCTGTGACAATCACGGCGGCGCCTGTTCCGTGCGCTCCAGCACACTCTTCTGCTCAATGAGGAGGTGGGGGCGGGGCCCGCCTTAAAGAGCGGCACATCCGTGATGTACTTGCGGGAAACAACTTTGGCCACCTCCACCTGTCATATCGCTCAGACGCCTCTCTCCCACCCGTTAGGCTCTCCACCTACGTCACATCGCTCAAACGCCTCTCTCCCACCCGTTAGGCTCTCCACCTACGTCACAAGGTCACATCACTCAAACGCCTCTCTCCGACGCGTTAGGCCCTCCGGCTGTCCATGCAGCCCCTCCGCACATTTCAGTACATGCAGCATCTGCCGGTTACTGGCAACTGTGAAGATTGATGAGCAGTGTGGAGCCATTGATAGGCAGATGGAAGCAAACCAGATAGATAGGGAGACAATCATGGAGGAGCTTATTCCTTTCTCCTCACCAAAACAATGACCGGCACTGATGATCTTACGGTTTCCCTGAACGCCCGATGGCCGTTATAACGGCTCTCCACGCGGCTCTTCATCTCCACCACTCCCCCGCCCCGTATGCGTGTGCAGTATGACATGAGTCGTGCAAAAGAATGAATATACTCCGGGGTGTTGGGGTGCGTGTTGAGAGCTGAATACTGCACATCGTCTGTGGGGTGGCATATGCAGATTGGCCTGCATCATTTTGGTCCAAGGAGAGCAATGCGCCGCAGTGCGTGCGATGAGCCACGTGAGGGGAGCATGCCTTCAGCACGTGACTCATGGCTGAGGTCAGCTCAACATCGTCAACGCTCTCGCCGATGTTCACCGCGTGGAAGTGCATCTGCACCTCGAGCTTCAGCTCCTCCGGGAGCTGTCGCGAGTTGAGGAAGCTCTGCACTCCAAACATCTCCTCCCGCGCTGCAACCATCTTGTCGTCCGCGGCCATCACAATATTGGAGATCTCTCCGAGGAAGTAGGTGAACATGGTCATGTGGACGAGCATGGCCACAATGGTGAACACCACCTCCACATAATTATGTGGCTTGATGGATCCAACCCCCCCGTTGGTGGACACGGTGGCGGTCACCCAGTAGAAGGTCAGCAGATACCTGCCCCACACTGTTGCGCCGGGCTTGGCCCCGAAGCTTGTCCACAGG
This sequence comes from Cymbomonas tetramitiformis, assembly GCA_001247695.2. Classification (NCBI taxonomy): domain Eukaryota; kingdom Viridiplantae; phylum Chlorophyta; class Pyramimonadophyceae; order Pyramimonadales; family Pyramimonadaceae; genus Cymbomonas; species Cymbomonas tetramitiformis. The sequence goes on along the minus strand of LGRX02025926.1, from coordinate 61,302 downwards.
CGTCTATCCGCCCCGTCATCCAGCTCGCCTCGGGCTCTCTCCTGCAGGACGGAGTACCACGTGTCGCCGTCCATCTGACCAAGCTCATACCTGGCCGACCGCAGCCAATCCTCTTTTCCCCCGTCATTGGTTGCGCCACCTTCCCAAGATGCAGAGTCGGTTGAAGCTTTGCCGCAGCAACCAAAGCAACAGCACGAGAGGATGGACGATGAGTGCTGCAAAGAGACCAAGGCTGCCCACACTTTGCTCCCAAGGTGGGGGGCACAGGACATCGAGAATTCTGGGTTTACCTGCCGCCTGCAGCAGAGTTTGAGGGGTTGCCCCCGCTGCACCACAGCGGAGTCGGGGTGGGGTGCCCCGCTGCACGACAGCGAGGGGGGGGAGGGGGGTTTCTGCCGCCGCGCAGCAGAGTCTGGGGGGGGATACTCAGCCCTAATCACAACCGATCACCACCTAGAATTGCTCAAAACACATGAGAAATGCCAAAGTTTCGGCGCCTGCGACGGGATATCCCACAATTTTATTAGAGAGGTTCCGCAAGCCGAATTCGGTCAAAAAACGGGTGACGTGGACAATTTCACCAGACACGTCGGACGTTGGCGTAATTTTGCTCCGAATTATGGAAAGATTCTTACGCGTGAAATGAAAATTAACACTGAGGGCTCCGTTTTTTCTTAACACTGTAAATCGTCCGAATTCGGGAAATCGCTCCCGAATTCGGATGAAAATTGTTTATATAAATTGAAAATCACGCGTGCGCTTCATGCATGTGACGGATTTTGGCTCCCAAAAGATGCTCTTTTGTTTATATGTGGTGTGCACATGCTACTGCAGTGCAGTCAAAAGACTGCGGAGAATTGACCGTCGCTGCCATTTACAACATTCGATATCGCGAGAGCATTCGAAATCTTTGCGACTGCGGACTGTTTCACACGAAAAATGGATTTCGCGTTTTTTGCGAGACTGAAAGATTCCCTGGCGTCATTTTGGAATTACGCCAGGACCCAAGAAGTGACTCGACACAAAATCCGACGTGGCACCGGGATTTGGTCCCGAATTATGAAAAGATGCCTTTTTGCGGAACCTCTCTATTGTGAGAGTTCAACGTCCGTCAACTTCACTTCAGCCAAGCATCCTTCAAAGCTCCTCCACTGCTGCATGGCGGTATCCGCGCGTGGGGCACTCCCGCCCCCGCGCGCGTGATGGTGAACAGTATCCGCGCGTTACCCCGACTGCACGATGTGGAACTCTCGGGGGGGGGGCTACCCCCGGCTGCACGTTATGCCGGAAACGGCTGAACAGGCAGAGGGGAACCGCTGCCGACTGAGAAACAACGGATCAAGATAAACTCAGATAAACATAATATGTACTGAGTCTAGGTCACTACTGTAGCTGTACACCGAAAATGACACACTGAATATGACACTCGACTGTACGAACTAGTCAGGGTGTCATTTCCAGCACGTTATTGAAGTTTGGGGGGGGGGTTCAGCCCCCCAAGTAAAAAATTGAGGGTCGGAGGGGGGAGGGGTTTTACCCCCAAGACCCAAAAATCAGGTCTTGGGAGGGGTAAAAAATGTCCTATACTGCCCCCTCCCCCCATGAGCAAAGTGTGGGCAGCCCAAGCATGGGCGTGCAAGAGGGAGTGAGCGTAGTCCCTGGACACTTTGGGCCAGCCTACCGACTGAGGTGACCGGATTGCGAGATGCAAGGGGGAATGCAGAAGTGCAAGGCTGGAGGGAGGAGGCGGTACGTAGAGGGGCCATGGAGAGCATGCGCGTGTTGCAGGGTAGATAGCGAGAGACGGAGGGAGTTCAATGAGGAAAATACGATGGGGGGGGCATGCATGGGGAGCGGGGAGGCTGTTGGTCAAGATGAGGATGGAGCATGCACAGCAAGAGTGATGCGGATACAAGACGCCCATGTAGAGTATGCGGGGGAATTCATTCATAACTATGCGGAGGAGGAATATGAGAGGGAGGCGGTGGAAGATGTGCTGGCAGGAGCGGGGAGCGAGGGCGATGGAAAGTATACGAGTTCACAACAGGGGAGAATGACAGTGTGGATAGAGCAGGCAGGTTATGAAGCAGGTTGAATGGGTGAAATGGAGGGGATGGTCGGTGGGCACGGATGAGGGTGGAGGTAGGGCACCCAGTTCACTGCATGTGGGGGGATTGAGGGAGTTGCGCACCAGATGCACGTGAAGATGTGCAGCAAGATAATCAGCATGATAAGTAGGCGTTTGAAGGCAGTGCTGGGGCGGGGATCGTCGTTCAGCTTGGCCTTGATATGAGTGTAAACGAAGGGCACACGCACGAGAGTTAGGAGGCGCAGGATGGAGGCCGTGCGCATGCTGCCCCCCAGCCACAGCGCGAGCATATCCAAGGGGAATGCCGCACACGCATCGGTAACAAACTGCCGCACGAGGTAGTGGTGCAAGATCTTCGACCGCATGGTGACCAGCAGCGAGTTCTTGTTCGTGTAGGCCATGTTAAACTTGATGACCACGTCGAGAAACAAACATAGGTCTGGGATGGTCTCGAACACCCACACCTCCACTTGCTGCAGACTCGAGTAGGGCTGAAACGCAATGCGGAAGGGGACCATGAAGAACATGTAGATGACCTGCAGAGCAACCCCCCTCAGCCAATCATGAGCTCCGCCTCTCCCCACCTTGTGAGCACTTTCCACCTTCCGTATCCCATCGCACGCTTCGTGCTTCCTGCTTAGCATTGTGGTCGCACAACCGGCCCTTTCTTTCCACCCCCTCTCGCTGCCTGCAAAGTCCTTCAACTTCTTTAGTGAGACTGGAGTACCCGCGTCCTAGCTGTCATCTGGCATTCTGTCATCGTCGGTTCACATCATTTCTGTCTGCCATCCACTGAACCTTGACCGAGACAGTTCAATGGATAACGGAGTATTGGTCATCCTTCTGAAATAATTTTATCACCGTATGAAATGTTTCCATTCCAGGAATGAAAATAGTGTACGCTGTTACAAGAAGTACACCACCACGATAGCATTTATCAATGTACACATACTTACTTACAAAGCAAATTTAGTTTACAACTGGTTCTATCTGTTCCTTACGAGTCGGAGGCAGGGTGCGGGTCTTGCTTACCATGCAGTGAATGCACCGCCGCCAGCACTTGAGCACCCAATGGTTGGGGTTCAGCACTCCACCATCAAGATGCAGCTCGCAGATGGTGTCGTCTTGCACGTTATTCATATTTTCATGCAGTGCTTTCCACAACGTGCTCCAGGGTAACGTGTCCTCCAAGTTTCCACTCCCTTGCGGCAGCCGGAGCTCTGCCGCAAACCATTGCACATCCTGCCATTTCCCCACCGCACATCCATCTCTGTCATCCACGACACCTACACCCCACCTCACACACCCACAATCACAGGAAGAACTAACTTAGCCACCATCAGTTCCGACAAGTCCTCAATAATCTGTATAATTATGCCCAGGAATCTTGCAGCCGTTAGTTTGCATCAAGGCTACTAATCGGTTTCAAATTCCAAACCGGTTATGAAATCGATTCGATTACTTGAATTCCGTAACCGATTCGATTCCATTAACCGGCCAATCAGACAATTGCTTTACAAAATTCATAACCGATTAGTAGCCTTGGTTTGCATCCGAGCTCTTGGCGGAATAAGACATCAAGGTATCGGCTACCGGAGGTCCAACTTTGCATAGAAATGTCAAAACGTTGTATTCGATAAATACGGTTGTCCCCCGAAGCATTCTACACATATTGTGCATTGCTTTGACAAGAATGGCCTGCTGATGAAAAATCTATGGGCAGTACTGGTCCATTTTCTTGCATACTTAATCATACTTAGGCACATTGTACCATTTCTACCAGGCACACTCCTGATAACTTAAACATATTTCTTTTCTTTATTTTCCTTTATTTTCTTTCTTTCTTTCTTTCTTTCTTTCTTTCTTTCTTTCTTTCTTTCTTTCTTCTTTCTTTCTTTCTTTCTTTCTTTCTTTCTTTCTTTCTTTCTTTCTTTCTTTCTTTCTTTCTTTCTTTCTTTCTTTCTTTCTTTCTTTCTTTCTTTCTTTCTTTCTTTCTTTCTTTTTATCTTATTTGTTGTTTTTGGTTGTGTAATATTAACTTCACAGTCTTATATTCCACTGTTTTATTTCATGACAAACTCTGGCTTCTGGCCTAGAATTACAATCACTTGTCCGATATAATGTTTGGTCTCAAACCTAATACATCTATATCCTTATGTATAGTCTTGGCATACAACCTAATACTAACATGTAAAACTTGTCCTTTATTTCTCTTGATCAACACTAACTGACGTTCACTTTTCCCAAGCTTCCCCTTTCAACATGTTGCTCTTTAACTCACTAGCAGGATTCCTAGATTGACATCTGTCATCGGCCAATTACCAGCAGCCCATGCCTGATTCTGTTACTCCTCCACCAATCATCAGGCAGATCATGATACTTGTATTGCCATTGCAGATGTTCTCCTGGAATCTACCATGAATCATTTCATTACAGATCTTCTCCTGAAATCTGCTTTATCATCGATTATTTTCCCCACTCGCTCACTTATGTGAATATCCGATAACTCCCCATTATTCGCGAGTGGGGCATGCACGCTCGGGGCATACGCCTTGGGGCATACCCATGGGGCACATGGGGCATACGCCACGGGGCATACCCCTTGGGGCATACGCCTTGGGGCATACGCCTTGGGGCATACCTCTGGGGCATACGCCTTGGGGCATACCCCTGGGGCATACGCCTTGGGGCATACCCCCGGGGCATACGCCTCGGGGTATACCCATGGGGCATACGCCTCGGGGCATAGCCCTAGGGCATACGCCTTGGGGCATAGCCATGGGGCATACGCCTTGGGGCATAGCCCTGGGGCATACGCCTCGGGGCATACCCCCGGGGCATACGCCTCGGGGCATACGCCTCGGGGCATACGCCTTGGGGCATACGCCTTGGGGGCATAGCCCCGGGGCACACCCCTGGGGCATACGCCTTGGGGCATACCCCCGGGGCATACGCCTTGGGGCATACCCCCGGGGCATACGCCTTGGGGCATACCCCCGGGGCATACGCCTCGGGGCATACCCATGGGGCGTACGCCTTGGGGCATCGCTCTGGGGCGTACGCCTTGGGGCATAGCCCTGGGGCATACGCCTTGGGGCATAGCCCTGGGGCATACGCCTTGGGCATAGCCCTGGGGCATACGCCTTTGGGCATACCCCCGGGGCATACGCCTCGGGGCATACCCATGGGGCATACGCCTTGTTGTCCGTGCCTTCCGGTACACACATGCTTAAATCGCACGGTCTAGAAAACGTCAGTTTTAATGCAAAGTTGGACCTCCGGTAACCGATACCTTGGCATGGACATGCCAGCGACCATAACTCGAATGCGAGTTTGGTTGAACCTGCCGTCCCAGCCCGAATGCTCGACCGCTTCTATATAACCCAACTGCGAACTCGGGCTTATGCAAACTCGCTGCGCCTAAATCATAAAATAATCGACGAGCAGGGTAGGAAGACAAGGCAGGCTTCTTAGTCTGTTCCCAAGCTCTCTCTCAAGAGCAACATGTGGTGCGGATCTCTGTAGGCACTTCAGCAGCCCTTGGATGGGGGTGCACCTCATCAGTGATGCCATACTGGCCAGCGAACGCCGGGAACTGCATGTGCATGAAGACGGGCAGCTGGGAGGCGAGAAGGGGCGTGTTGATGGACCCAGTGACACGGACGAAGTTGATCTCGTACGCACTCAAGGCCTCCGTGTGGTACATCTCCGAGCGGAGCTCTCTGTGCACCCCGGCTCGGAGCGTTGTGCGGACCCCGTGCATGAAGGTCGTCCGGCTCCCAGGGAACTTCACCGCCGCCCGATCGTTGCTGGGTTGTGCATCCACACTCTTCTCGTTACCGGACTCAACAAAGTCCTGCCCACATACGAAGGTCATCCAGCACCTTATGAAAGTCTGACTCTGCATCATGCCCGAGGTCCAATCGTGCCCCTGGGCACCTCCGCTCCGTCCCCCAGCACGCCCACTTGGTATCAATTGCTGCTCTCTCGAGCATCAGAGTGAGTGCCGCCGCCGCCGCCATCTGTAGTAGACAAGAGATGTGGCACACTGAAAATTGCACGATAAACCATATTCCCTATTAAGTGAGGGCGTTTGCACAGGCCCCCCACTGGAATTCTAATAACCAGCTGAGACACAAATTGCACCCGAAATCTGCACCCTCTCTGATTGGTCCATAATTGGGATATGTGGGCTGATTGGACACAGAAGAGGAACGTTTGTGCAAGCAAATCACCCTCATCAGATTCAGCAAGAACTCGCGCCCGATCTCCTTGAGCTTGTCGCGGAGCTCGTTGACGGCTTCCTGGGACACCGGGCCCACCATCTCGCGCAACTCGTGCATCTCGGCATCCGGCTCTTTGTTTAGACGTTCTGCCAACAGCAGCATCTGCCAGAAGTGCTCGATGTGGGCCATCGCCTTCCTCACAACCAATGGTCCCTAAGAAACCATCCCCCTTTCCCCTAATGTCAATCCCATCCACCCTGCACCAAATTCAGACACCAAATTGCATTAGTCGAGACGTTTATGCTAGCCGTGGAACCATAGATTGCAAAACCATCGTAGGCTGCCCTCTGTTACCGAACACCCAGAACTAGATATCTGGCATTCCCGACTAAAACCCCAACAATCATAGCACTATGACAAGCCCCAAAACTTTAGGCGAATGAAGGTATAGACGGAGCCACTAAGATATTTTGCAATCCCTGACTTGCGAAGCATTGTCTCAATACAAAGCACTGGCAATGCCACGTGGCACCAAGTTTGCCACTCGTTGATCATAGAACCATGCTGGGAGCAGGGGTTCAGGGAAGAGGGTCGCGGCTTCGGGCAAACCTTCTCTTTCAATAGGTCGCGGAACACTTGTGAGGAGCTGACGAGGTCATGAAACTGCAAGGTGATGTCCGACACCTTGGCGTAATTGCCGCCCGATGTGCAGTTGACCATGATGCCCTCAAGCTTTGAGGTAGGCACTTCGATACGCAGCTTCTCGCACAGCTGCCGCAGCTGGATCAGGTCGATCTGGTCATCATTCTCAGAATCCGCATCAATCTGGACTCCCTCGGATTCTACGCTTGCCCCATCTGTGGGGGGGGGCGAGGTCTCTGCCTCCTCGCTTCCTGACAGCTCGCGGAAGTTGGTCACCAGCTTCATGATGCCGCGCTCTACTTCATCAATGTCCAGCAGCACATGCCTTTGAAAGACCTTCCCCAGGTCGCGCATCCTTGTGATTTGCAACAGGTCCTCCTCGTCCTTCGTGTCTCCGGGTTGGTCTTCGCCAGCAGCATCTGTGGCGGGGCCATCCGGCTGCTCCACTGCCTCCTGGCCCACATTGATCTCTTGGCGTGCCACGTCCACACTATACTTCTCTTCCCGTAGCTCATCGAAAAACATGCTAATGATGTCTGCCTTGCCTGTAGTGGACTTAACCCCCCCCACCGATCTACCTCTGTCAGCCGCCGCCCATCCAACAGCAGGAGCACTGCGGGCGCATAAAACCTAAAACCCATAATAATGCGGACATGCATGCGCAGTGCGCAGTGTGGCGCATTGCCGGGCGGTGTAATGCTGTGGAGGATATGATTTTACGGTGCGGCGCGTTACCGTGCGGTGAAATGCAGAAATCGCGTGCGGGGCAGTGCAGTGTAAGATGCTCCATATGCTAAACAACTGGAGCCGCAAACTAGAAGACAATATACCCGAGACTGCATGAGATACCATACCCTCGCAATGAGTGTTGGGACGGAGCTGTACACTTCGCTGAGTATAAGGAATGGTGTACGGGATGACTGACTGTCGAGGACCATAGATGGACATGCTCATTGAAAGCCTAGGGCAACCCTAAGAAGTCCTGTCGGCAGGGCCGGTTTACAATGCACGCCTCGGAGAGAAAACCAAAGAAAGAAAGAAAAAGAAAAAAATGTGACTCTTCCTATTGGAAGCGAGAAAACCAAACATCAGGTCGGGCTTGGACTCGCATGCGACTTTGGCATTTTAGGGTATCCTTACCACATCGGCACATTCACTTTTTAAGCAGATGCATGAGCAGATATACATATATATTGGTGCGCGTTGTTGCGACAAAGTTATTGTGGGCGTCGTTAGGGTCAATTTGAGCTATCAAATTCCTTGATGCGGAGGGTCTAAGGGGTTGAAATAGGCTTTTAATAGGGAGGCAAATCGATCGAATCAAGTCCCATTTTCGGCGATGTTAGTTGCATAGGAGTTAAGATCTGATGGCAACGAGAGAGCTCATCAGATCAAATTGTCAAGCTGCGGTGCGATGTGGAATGATTGTGTGCTCCAGAGGGAAGTTTGTATGAAGGATATCTTTCCCACGAAGTGAAGTGCAGTGGAGATTGAGTATGCCACCCAACGCCTCCTGCCCACACCCGGTGCACACAGTCCTTGGTTTTTGCCAGCTTCAGTATATCTCACAGGCAGCAGCGTTTGCACGGAAGAAGCGAACCTTTCTCCTCGGCAATCTTGGGCTCTCCGCCCGCCAAGCTGTCCAAATCTGACTTGGTTATCATCCGCGCTCTCCGTCTTAGCTGACCGGTGCCTTTCCGAGAGAGCCATTGATCCACCTTGTGGTCCAGCTTGATCCGGCGGGTCCCGTTGACGTCTTGCATGGTCTTCACCGCAGTTGCCACGGATCCGGGCGCGTCAAGCTTCTGCAGCGTTTCCTGCCACTTCCATACTGCCATCGTCTGCTCCGAGGAGCGCAGTTTGGAGGCGGCTTCCAAACAGATCGCAAGCTCCATCAGATGTGTGATGATCTGCTGGAAGGTCTCCCACAGAGGGTCCCGACGGCAGTCCATTTCCGCCACCAACCCCTCCACCAGCTCTGCCGTTTTACCCTGCTCTAACAAGCAACACATTGTCGTGTCGAATTGCTTTCGGCACTCGTCTTTCGACATGTGCTTATTGCCTGACATGCCTACACCTGCTGTCACCATCGTATGAATGGCAACCCGCACCTCGTCCATGCTTGCTCCGTCAAGCTTCTGCATCAGCTCCTTGCCCTCCTCTGAACCACTGCACTTCCCCAGGACGCCACCACTTGCCTGCGCACCTCCTCCCCACTTAAGCATCAAACCTTGCCACCACAATGTTATTACCATTTCCCACCCATACTTGATACTAATTATGCACAGTTTGCTGGTGCAAAAAAGTGTGGCAATCCCGCGTAAAATTGAGACCTCACGACATGGATGGTGACATCGGGATCTTGCCAATGTGAACTGTATGTAAATTGGCTTCCTGAATGCTTGTAGGAAATCCTAGTTCCGCTATTTAGTGTACGAGCGACTTCCATTATATTGTTAGGGAGCGGCCCTCCTCACAAGATGCCGTCAATATCACACGCAAATATATTATGGAATACTGCCGACGCGGAATTCCTTAAACCATAATCGTGATGTTTTTGTCACTTAAGGAATATCAACTACAACTACCTATGCTATACTTCAACCGATTTGAGGGTCAAAATGACCTTGTATTGTCAAAATTTTGACAAGGCATTCTAATAATATCAACTCCACAACTTGACAACAGGGCCTTCAAAAATTTCAAAGAGACGTAGCGAGGAAGCCCCTAACAGCTTGTTTAAATGCTAAGGTGGATCTAGCCGCCTTAGCAAAGGGTACTAGATAAAAGTGTAATAGTTCCACAAAATCACGGAACTTGTACACTATATTGTGAACCAATTCCAAGGTTTAGCGTACCAAGCCCCATAATATTGTAGGACTGGTACGCGATATTGTGGTCAATCTGTCTCACAATCCCACGATATCGTGGAACTGGTGCAATTTGATGAAAGTGTACCAGCAGTTCCATGATATCGTGATACCCCACAACATGGTGTACAAAAAACAACAAGGTTTTGTACGGTTTCTCAGCCATAAGCCCAGATGGATAGGAAGGTGCAGGCAACACATACAGAAGCTGAACTTCACTGCAGTAATGGCATTGGGTCACCACTTCCCGGACCTGAAGGAGCTCATCGCCAAGAAACATCCCTACATCAAATGGGAAACCCTAACCCAGCCAGCCCTATGAAACGGGACTTTGGGAACCGCCACATACACGGCGGCGAGAACAACAAAAACGGCAACCGCCAAAGTTGGAGGGAAACAATAAGCCATGGGGAAATACGGGGAGAAAAACTTTGGGGCTAAATGGAGAACGTTCGATCAAAAGCAAATTCCTCCAAGGGAAGAGGGCTAGGATCCTTAAAACAAACCCCGTAACTTGAAAGGGATGTGTTCCGTCCTCTGTCTCTTGTACAGCGTTGTTTGTTGTGCTGGCATCACAATATGCCCCATGATATGCCAGTATCTGATGATGCTCTTTGTTATGTTCCTTAGAATTGGATGACCCCTTGCTAGGACAACTAAAAGGCGATGTTACGATGTGCCCGGAGACTTTCACTCTCTGGGAACGCAACTATCGATGCTTTATGAATTGATACCTGGATTAGCATTGCGCAGTGTTTGCCGTAGAATTCACCGCTCCGGAGAGCATCCTCGAGGGGGGTGCCCCCCCAACGGTCCCAGCAATTGGGGTCTGCCCCACTGCGCAGGAGGAATGACACCGCCAGCAGCCATCCCTCCGCCGCAGCCAAGTGCATAGGGCACCGGCTGTCGTAGTCACCACAGTTGAATTCCGTCTTACACACATCAAGCAGTCGCAGCATGCGGATGTTGCCTGCCCCCCTTGCCGCCCACCGTGCTTCAGCATCGGCTCTGAGGTGCTCATCACACCTGCTTGTGGTGTTCAATAATGGAGAACAACAATAAAGTGCCAGCAGGCATGCAGGCACAAATGTTGTGGTTCTCCACATCTCAATATGATTGTGACCGGATAATGATCGCTCGGATGACTCATCAATATGATAGTGACCCCAAGCAAACTTATTTAATTGTATGCTTTGAATTCCCAAACCATTTCGATAGATGAAGGCTGCTTTGGTACGTCAAACAAATTCAAATTCAATACTGATAATTATATCATTTTTTGACAATCGATTGGCCAATTGGTCAAACTGATATTCAGCCTTATAACAGATCCCAGCCACCTGAAAGCCGTGCAATATGTAAAATCTTAAAATTTACCATGATTACCCTCAGCATATCTGAGTCATGTAAGTGGTCATATGCATGTATATACGTACGTAGTACGTGTGCTCGTGTTACAGAGCGAACACACAGTGGGCTAGTTCCACAAAGTACAACAGCTACCAATACCCCTTGCAGAAAGAAGCTGACAATGGAAACCATGGATGGACATAATAAGGCACGTTGACGGGCATTAGTGTTAGGCATGATCAATGAAGGAATGCATACGAGTACTCTAATCAACCTCACCAGCGAAGAGTGGGGAAGCAAGGTGACCAACACATGCTTTGGGCGGAACACAAACAGTGGGATTGACATGGAATAAACCTGTAGACGCGGCTGTGCAAGTTTTGTCAGCACTGTGCTGTGTGTTTATCTTGGCCCCCGACTGGAAAAGGATGTTTGTAAGCAGTTGATTTCCAGCATTGATGGCATCCTGGCGCGGCGTCCAGCAGCCCCCAGGGTCTCACTTCAGCTTCAAGCAAGCTCCAAAACAGCCCCGCCCCCCCGCCTTCTAGGAATTCTTAGTTTTATGACATTTTGGGGTTTCCTGTTTGTCACGGATGCTTGGTGTTTAACATTTGGACTCTTTCGAACAGTTCATTGTAATAATAGAGTTGTAATGCAAATTCTCACCCCTCACCCCTCCATCTCCGTTGCAACCACACATAACTCATGATGAACAGTAGTAGCCTGCCAACGTACCATAAGTGGGGTGCAGCCCCAACGGTCCTCTGCGTGCTGGGAAGCACCGGCGGACATAAGGAACTCCACCACCTGCTGGCGGCCCTCCGCTGCTGCCAGGTGCAGCGGTGTGCGTCCGTCGTAGTCACCACAGTTTGGGTTCACACGGTTCTGAACAAGTCGCCGGACTGTTGCTATGTCCCCGTTGCCTGCTGCGTCGCACAATGCGCTCGAAGGATCCTCCATCTGGCCATCCGCTCCACCAAGACGTCCCCTTAACACCCATTTTGCCCTTAAGTCCTCTCACTACAGTCCTTCTAAAGAGTAAAAACCCCAAACTTACTACTTCTCTCAGCAGCAGTGGCGTCACCTATCTAGCTAGTACTGGCGGGGTGGCACCGTAGCTCGCAGTAGAACAAACCAATCCGTTTAAAGAATTCTCCCCATCAGTCGGAGCCGCTCCAGCATTGAATAGCCTCGATTATTTTGAAGTTTTCCAGCCCAGCTCCCCTGGTGGAAGCTTTGGACAGGCTGGACATATAGGTCCCTGCATGTCCACTTCTTTGGGCTTGGATTATCACCACATACAATATATATATATATACATACATATACATATATGTTGCAGGGTGAAAGCTCATTTATTAGGGTAGATGATGAGTGTAGACAACGTATGTTAGCATGATTTGATCGTAGCTTTGAAGTTTGCATCGAGCAATGCATCCTCATCATGAAGCTCAAGGAATATATTCGCGAACACCAAATTGTTTTTAGTCAATGATCAAGGATTTTGACCTTGAGAGCCCGCTTAATCAAAGGGGGTGTAACTACCGATACGTCTGCCCGAATAACTTGGGCAATTCGGTCAGAATCGAGTCGGACGTGTGCCCCAGCTTTCCCAAATGCTTTATGAACAGGTGACGGTGTTCAAGAGCACGAATCGACTTGAATTTCCAAAATTAGCCAGAAGGCATGTGAGCGTTATTATCATGGCCGCCTCTGAGGGCCTGACCGCTCTCACTGCCCCTCGCCAACCGCCCGACAATTGACACCCCCCATTCGACTTGGTGGAGGTGCTCGCTGAGCTGCACGACGTGTGTGCTGGTCTCGACTTGGTACAGGCTGTTGAATCGCGCCATCTCTCCGATCCGCTCAGCCATGAAGCCCTCGATATGTCTTCAGAACCACACTACCTTACCCCACCCCGATATGTGCGGTATAGAGCCGCCAAGGCGCGTCATTTGTGGTGCATGCATCTTCCCCAAGGGGCCATGGGGAAGGCTCTTTTATCGCTACTGTGTTTGAAGCTAAAATTGACACTTTTTGCAATAAATTACATATGCAAAGGCCTGATGTACTACCAACGCTCATCCATACAGTTCCTACGATGCTAAGCGTCCCTGAGAAAAGTTCCCGAAATCGGTTTGGACCAGATATAAATTTTGGGCACATGAAATAAATCCCCGCAACACTCATTTACCCTATAATTATATATACCCTATCATTTACCCATATAACATATACATATACAACGTATATATAATACATAGTATATGTGTATTCACCTTGAATCCGATATGTGGATGCGAGTGGAGCCTCGATGACGGGCGCAGTGATTTCCTTGCACGGGCATCAAGGTGCTGCAATGCCCGTGGGATTGGACACTTGGTAACTTGGGTGCACGTGATGAACCAGCATGTGGCGATGGCAATCGAGGAGGGGGCTATCTTGCTCAAGTAAGTGCGGATCATCAGTGACGCACAAGTTCAGTTTATACTGTTATTTTAGTATTGGTTTATTCACTCCAGAAACACCATCACATATTACTTTATTTGGTAGGTCACTAAGGGGCATTTGCCACAAGATGGATCCTTATTAAAAGGCAATCATTACATACATACAATAACGATAAGGGTCCGAAAACTCCAAGGCAATTAATATCCAAAAAAAATCCCTAACTAAAGTGTCCAGCAAGAAGCATCGACGCCTATGATTGTTTCTATGTTGGTAAAGGTGAATGCTGGTGCCAGACGTATACATTGAGGGGCGGCCTCCGGGCTTCGCTCCATCTTGGAAAACTAACGCTCTATGTGTGCAGAGCTGCAGACCAAAGGGAAAGTTTCACATCCTAGGCTCTGCATGCCCACATGGGCAGATTAGATAGGCTCTGCTAAACTATAGAGGGCGGGAGATGACCTCAATGACGGCGCCCCAGTCCGTGAGGAGCTTGGCAACAGGGCCCTGGTTGTGGTTGATAGCAATCTGGAGAGGCGTACGGCCCCACCGGTCAACAGCATTCATTTCTGCTGTCTCCTGCAGCAGCAACCTTACGACATTAAAACAACCTTCCTTTGCAGCCACATGGAGGGGACTGCGCCCGTCATAGTCGCGGAGGTTGATATCCATCCTCCGCCTTATCAGCGTGCGTACCACATCGTGGTCCCCATTGCAGGCGGCAAACATGAAGCGAGAAAATTCGTCCCGTCGCCGCCGCTGCAGCGCCACCTGCACATCCTTACGAAGCTGGTGCATTCGTTCCTCATCATTTTCGTCCCCCTCATCGCGCTGCACCACATCGTAGCCATCCCTGGAGAGGCCCAGACCCGCCAATATATTGCACACAATATGGTCGTGCTGCTCAGGGTAGTTCACAACAATCATCTCGTAGTCCAGCTTGCTCAGCACGAGCAGTGTGGCATCGCTTGATGGATGTGCCCGCAATGTATTAGGCTGCAATAGCCCTATGAAGAATGCTACCTCCCCGATGACTGTGGGCACGTCTCGCCGATCCGACCGTACTGTGGACACCACCGTCTCGTTGCCATTCACTGGGTCCTTCGCAAACACCTGTTGCCACCATGCGCCCCATAGGATGCCATGGTCCAGTAACTATAGAAAATAATAGCAGTGGCATGCTTGCATGCAGGGATGCGTAGGTCATGTGCCGTATGTCAGTACTTTAAGAAATCTTAAGAATCGGTGCTTTCGCAATCGGTTGGTGAAACTCCAGCCAGCTGGCAAAGCTCTGCATACACGGAGGGGGGCCTGAATCTGCTGGGAGCATTTCTCCAGAAGAATGCTTAATCATTGCACCCTGCCTCTACCTAGCTATCTATCTGTGGTACAAATACACAAACGCTGAGCTGCTCATTCCAGAATATGTATTATATCCAGAATATGTGTGTTGCATAAAGTACTGTAAGGGGATTATTTGCAACATTATTACATTATTAGTTACACCTATATATCGAGGAAGGCCGCACCTGCACCATGCCCTTGAAGACGAACATGAGCTCCCGAGCCATTTGTCCCTCGTGTGCGACCTCCTCTCCGGGCATGAGGTAAAGCGGGCGGAGGCAGATGAGCAGAGCCGAAAGGAATTGGTCAATACAGCTGTAAAAGATTCCCCCATTTCGTTGGACGCATTTCTGCAAGACCTCCCCGTATTGACATTTGGCCACCTGCGAGCATCCCGACACCGAATTGGTATCATGGTCATGCATACAGCGGGCGGCTCTCACCAAATTAATAAATCTCAAGGTAACTACTGCCGGCCCAACTCTCGCCTTCATGCACTTCTGTGAGGGACAGGGCTTGCTGTGGTTTGTTGCCGGCTACGGAGGAATCGGTGCTCGTGTACATGGGCTTGCTGCTGCAGAGGGGCACGGTGGTGGCAGGGAGCATGCATGCAGCCATACCTCTCGGCAATCAACAACTACCAGGCAACAGTAATTAAGCTAGCTTTCCCACAACCCTCTACAGTTGTCTGCACAATACACAGAATACCAAACGCAGCACAAATAAATTATGTAGATAGGTGCGTGCGAGGTGCAAACAAATAAATGGAGTGCGCAGTATATATATATACAACTTGTATATATATATATACACTGAACGACATGAGATCGGCCAACAAAAGCCAGCCCACCATCATCCCAGTGGATGTGAGAAGCAAATCAAGAGCAGGGCGAGGCCGTGACAAGATACCACAAACGCATACATATTCCAAACCCAAATGCAAAGCAGCATGGAAAGATGATACGATGTGACCGATCGTCGCCAAACAACTGTTGGTCTCTGGGTTACGGAGTAAGCGGACCCTGCTGGCATGCCCCCCAGCAGTGGCTCCCGGTCGATGGATGGGACCTGTTGGTCCATGGTTATGTCATGAATGCAGTCACACCACACAGCATGGACACCCCATGTCCAAAAAAGGAAACATGCGGGCACCTAAGTGCTCCCCACAAAATTCAAGGGAAAACACAGAAGGCGTACATCACCACCTTCTGCCTCTCCTCGCAGCACGACAGACGAATCTACCGAGCTCAACGTTGTACACACACACACACCGGCTTCAGGCACAAGTCGGCAGTGCGCTGGTGGTGCAGATGCAGAGGGGCTTGGGTGGCTCAGCGAGGCTTAGGGGGTCCCATTCTTCACTAGCAAGCTCCGGAGAATCCGGATGAGTGTCCCGAAGTGTGTGCTGAATCCTTTGATCCCCGGCGTGGGTACATAGTGTGGGTCTCTTGTGGCTACCGGGTGCCAAAGGATTCGCAAGGATAAGCATACACACACACCCATTGGATGAGGGCAACCCAGTTTGTTCAAATTGGAGTGCAACAGAATTTTTGTGGTTTCAGACTTTCAGAATCCGTGACTCCTGCTGCAGTAGAGCCGAATGACACATGTAGCTCCGTGACACAAACAGGATGTACAAGTAGCCACGAAGCGACACGCCTGTTCAGCTCTGTTCCTTTTGCTCTTGCAAACAGGAACTTCACGGGTACCTACGGTACTCTGCGAGGCACACTGCAAATCCGATTTTACAATTTTCTTCACCTGTTTCACTGGTAAAACAGTAGAGTAGGTAGTGACTAGACCACTTGGTTGTACGACGGCGATCGAACGACGACAGGAGATCTGACAGAGAAGTCGCGGGGACGGCGTCACGACTTCAAACGACGGCTGCACATCGGCTACGGCAGTACGATTGACTTCACTGTTACTCCTCTGAGGGAGAGAGAATGGCTGGATCTTCGAAGGGCAAGTCTACAGAGGATTTCCCTCCCCTCCCGGGGAAGCCAGACATCGGGCAGGCTTCCCCTTCCCCGGCAGCACAGTCCACTCAGGACGTGCTGTTGCAACAAATTCTGACGATGCAAAAGCAGCAAGGGGAGCTGCTTGAGATGCAGAGGCAGCAGGCAGAGGAACATCGACTGCTGCGTGCTGAGCTTCAACGTCAAGCACAAATCAACGTTGAGCTGGAGGCGAAGGTGGCAGCGAAGCCTGGAACTTCTGACCCGGACTCCGCAGCCAAGACCGCCGAGCAACTTCTGGAGAGAAGGAAGAAGCTGGACTACGTGCCAGCAGCCTCAGTCAACCCGTTCCCACCGCGGCCGGCTACACTGACATCGAGGATGCCGCAGTTGTACGACCTGCACGGCAGCAAGACGTACGACGCGCTCTCCAAGAAGTCCAACTCTTCGATGAAGTACGAGTGCATGGTTCTGGCTCCAGCGCTGTCTTATTTGCACGACGTGGTGGACGCGTGCAACAAGACGTTGGACGTGAACGAGGACTCCGGATTGACGCAGAGAGAATGGCAGAGACACTTCCACGAGGTTACCAACTCGGTCCACGGCGTGTACGCGTTGCTGTGCAACCGTTGGACGATGCTGGAACTGCGCGGGCAGCTGGAGCAGGAGCCTGGTTCTTCGCAGCGTGGAGGATCGGACGCTCTACGCGCAAAGCTGCAGTTCGTGGAGGACAGGGTCTATCAGGCAGCAGACGGCGTGGTGGCGGATGAGGTGTTGCAGCAGTGGCTGAACGACTTCGACAAGAACCGCGGCAGGGCGATGCTGAACCTTACGTCAAAAAATGCAGCGAACGCGGAAACGCGGGTTGTGAAAGATCCACGGGACCGCGACCGCTGGAAGGAGCGTAAGAACAAGGAGGAGAAGGACGGTAAGAAGCCTACCGACAAAGGCGGCAAGGGCCGGGGCGGAAAGCCCGCGGCCGATGTGTGATGTGCGTGCCGCCACCCCGTCCAGCGCAACAGCCCTCTCCGGGCGCTGGACGGGGGAAACTCACCGTGCAACAGCAGGTGAGACAGCGGAGGGGAGCATGGCGCGCGGCGGGCGCCAGTTCCGAGGTGATGCAATGGATTACTCACGGGGTGAAGTTGAGGTGGAAGCGCAAGCCTCCGCCTCCGTTCGACCACGGGGTGTCACTGAGGGATGCTACGCGGCAGCAGCAGGTGTGGCTGGACGCGGAGAAGGAGAGGCTGCTGGAGAACGGTGCCTGGACGAGAGCGACGAGAAGATCTCACGTTTCTCGCGCTTTTTTAGTGCCAAAACCGGGTACGAACAAGTGGAGACTGGTGGTGGACTTCCGATGGCTGAACCAGTGGTGTGTGAAAAATCGTGTGAAGATGGAGACGCTGAAGAAACTAAGGAGACTGGCGAAACCGGGCGACTGGTGCTTCAGCTTCGACCTCCAGGACGGTTTTCATGCGCTGGGGATCCACCCGGACTTCCAGAAGTTCATGCAGTTCGACCTGCAAGGGGACCTGCTTCAATGTTCAGCGATGCCGTTCGGATGGAGCGACGCTCCGAGAGTTTTCTGCAAGTTCGTACGCGTGATGGTGGAGGCTTTACGTTCTCCACAGGCAGCGGAGGATCGCAGAGAAATCAAGAGACTGCGGGACGGTTCCGCAGTACGACAGCGATGGTCAGTCCGTCGCAGGACCGGTGGTGCTGGCGGGGACGCGAACCGTCACAGCGGAATGCGAGTACTACCGTACATGGACGATTTTCTGGTGCTGGTCGACTCTCAGCGAGAAGGCTTTCTGCGTCGAGAAAAAGTTCAACTGGTGCTTCATCGACTTGGCCTACGGCGGAACGAGAAGAAGGGCCAATGGGAGCCTACGCAGGTGGTGGAGCACCTCGGGCTGGAGGTGGACCTGAAGCTGGGACAATTCCGTGTGACAGAACGACGGGTGCACAAAATCCACACCAAGGCGAAGGAGATCCTGTGCGATGCAGCGAGAAATCGGAGGTGGATTCCTGCCAGGAGACTGGCGTCCTTCACGGGACTCTGCCAATCCGTGTACTTGGCAGTACCAGCGGCGCGGCTCTACCTACGGGAGCTCTACTTCGTGCTGGCGGAGAAACGCAGCTGGGGAGCGAAGGTAAAAATCTCGCGTTCAGCTCGGGGGGACTTAGAATGGTGGTCCAGGCTGCCTGTGATGAGCAGGTGGAACGGGCGCAAGATCTGGAGATCCCCGACGAGAGCGAAGGTGCACACGGACTCTTCGATGACAGCTTGGGGAGGAGTGCTGAACCTGAAGTTCCCCGCGCGAGGTTTCTGGCCAGACGAGATGCGCTGCTGGCACATTACACACCTGGAGCTGGAGGCCGTGTACAAGACCGTACAGGCGTTCCTGCAGGAGCTGGAGGGCAAGGTCGTACGGCTCTACTGCGACAACCAGGCGGTGGTGGCGATGCTGTCACACTTCACCTCCAGGAACCCGGACCTGATGAGGAGAATGAGGAGACTCTGGCTGCTACTGGATCTGCACGACATCGAGTTGCAGGCTCGGTACATCCGCAGCGAGGCCAACGTGTGGGCCGACAACCTTTCGCGTTGCGAGGATTTGGACGACTGGCGGCTGAATCGGGACTGGTTCGTGTGGGCCAACAAGCAGTGGGGGCCCTACACAGTCGACCGGTTCGCTTCCGAGATCTCCGCGCAGCTTCCTCGGTACTACGCTGCGTGGAAGGACCCGAAGTGCGAAGGTGTGGACTCTCTGACGTACGACTGGCGGGGGGAGAACAATTGGGTGAACCCCCCGTGGGCGCTGCTGGACGAGGTGGCGCACAAGCTGCGGGAGGAGGGGGCCGCTGCTACGGTGGTGGCTCCGTACTGGCCGGGACAGTCCTGGTTCAGAGAGCTGGAGGCCCTGGCCACCGAGGTGGTGATCATGCCACGGCGCAGGGACCTGTTCACTCCGAGCAGGCTGGGAGGGTCCGAGCTGCTCGGGCCCTCGAAATGGGACGCTGTGATGTTCTTCATCGAGGCGCGCCCGTGAGTTACTACGCTGCTGAAGTACGAAGAAGCTCTGCTACGAGTACGACAGCAAGCAAGGTGACCGTGGGTACAAAAATCGAGGTGTTCTGGAAGGACGATGACTGCTTCTACCCGGGGGTGGTGAAGGAGTTCGACGAGGACGGGAAGGCACACGTGCTGTACGACGACGGCGACGAGGAGACGCTAGACTTGTCCGAAGAGAACTTCAAAATCATCAACAGCACGGACGAGGCAACGGACGCGGACGGCGAGAACACCGAGCGGAGCAGCGGAGGCAACTACGAAGAGTACAAGCGCGGTGGTGTTGTACAAAATTTCCTCACGCGCTCACTTTGTGAGCGGTGGAGGGGTGAGTTGGGACCTTCCCGGCTCACCGAACTGGCGGTGTCGATGCAGAGAAAGGCACTGCTGGACACGACGAAGGACAACTACGGACCGAAGGCACGGCGATTCATTTTATTTTGTGAGCGTGACCAACGGCCGTGGCTGCCAGCGTCGGAGGCGACTGTGTTGCTGTACATCGCCTCTCTGTTGGAGGACGGGAACATCCAGTCGGCATCCTTACAGCCGTACCTGTCCGCCATCAACAACTACCACGAGGACCTTGGTTTCCCTGGACCAGCGAAGGGGCGTTCTGTGACCCGAGCTGTGAAGGGGATGGCGACCATCCAGGCGGAGCTGGCGGTGCAGGAGGAGAACATCGAGACCCAGCGGACGTGGCTGCCAGCGGCACACGTACGACGTGTGCACGAAGCAGCGCTGAAGTTGACTCCGAGATCGCCTGAGGAGCTGCAGCTACTGCGAGCCTTTACCTACGTGGTTGTGGCCTTCGTGACCTTCGGCAGACCGGACACGGGGACCTCGTTGTCACGGCAGCACGTTCATTGTGGCGACGATGAGTTCTCAGTGGTGCTACTGAAGGAGAAGGGACGGCGACACCATCGAGTGAAGAGACGCCTGTGCATCCCCTGGAAGGGGGTGGCTCTGTTGAAGGAGCTGATCGAGCACTGGGAGTTCCACCGTGACACGGCTTGGAACAGTTCTGAGAAGACTCAACCTGACGCCTACTGGCTGCTACCCGAGGACCCGAAGAACTTCAAGGCTTCCGTGGCAAATGACTGGATTGGTCTAGCTCTCAGCGAGCTGGACTGCAGACCTCCTGAAGGAGTTCACTTTTCTGCACACAGCACGCGGAAGGGTGCCACGACGTGTGCTCGAGCTGTGGGTGTTACAATGGAGAAAGTGTGCTTCCTGGGAGGCTGGTCACAGTTCTCTTCGGCAGTGCAACACTACATCGACCCGACAGCTCTGAGGGACGCAGACATGGACTACTACTTCGCTTGGTTAACATGGTCACAGTGACAGAGATCAGATTTCTTTTGTGTGCCTCACAGTTTCATCTTTGGTTTCATGGCAAATGAGGATTCGAGCAAAAGAGAAATGTTCAAATTGGAGTGCAACAGAATTTTTGTGGTTTCAGACTTTCAGAATCCGTGACTCCTGCTGCAGTAGAGCCGAATGACACATGTAGCTCCGTGACACAAACAGGATGTACAAGTAGCCACGAAGCGACACGCCTGTTCAGCTCTGTTCCTTTTGCTCTTCCCACCGCTCCCGACCCAGAGGACTCTTTCCTTTTGGTGACGTGCACAGACAGTCTGGACATCTCATCAAAAACATGAATTTAGAAAGCATGTAAAAAGCACAAAATGCATTTTAAACACTTTACAAAATCATTTTAATGAAACGTATTGCAGTGCCTGCCTTTGGCAAATGAGGATTCGAGCAAAAGAGAAATATCATTCTCAGCCTCTTGGCTGGGACAGCGCTTGGGCATTCTGGACGTGGCGTGGGTGGGCAAGCTCTCTTGAGACCAGGCTGTAGCGGGCAGCGGGGTGATGTGGGGTGTGGGCTGGTGGTGGAGGAGTGGCTCGATTGGCGGGGGTGAGCCGGCTCCAGAGACACAGCAGCAGTGCGCCGGCAGGACAGCCGCAGAGGGGCTCAGGTGGCCCAGTGAGGCTCAGGGAGCAGAGGGGTGGTCTTGCGCGTGGGCTTGGTGGTGGAGATATGGCTCGCGCAGATCGGGGGGCAGGGATGAACCGGCTTCAGGCACAAGGCGGCAGTGCGCTGGCGGTGCAGATGCAGAGGGGCTCGGGTGGCTCAGCGAGGCTTAGGGGGTCCCATTCTTCACTAGTGAGCTCCGGAGAATCCGGATGAGTGTCCCGAAGTGTGTGCTGAATCCTTTGATCCCCGGCGTGGGTACATAGTGCAGTCTCCTGTGGCTACGGGGTGCCAAAGGATTCGCAAGGATAAGCATTCGCAAGGATAAGCATACACTGAACGGCATGAGATCGGCCAACAAAAGCCAGCCCACCATCATCCCAGTGGATGTGAGAAGCAAATCAAGAGCAGGGCGGGGCCGTGACAAGATACCACAAACGCATACATATTCCCAACCCAAATGCAAAGCAGCATGGAAAGATGATACGATGTGACCGATCGTCGCCAAACAACTGTTGGTCTCTGGGTTACGGAGTAAGCGGACCCTGCTGGCATGCCCCCCAGTGGCTCCCGGTCGATGGATGGGACCTGTTGGTCCATGGTTATGTCATGAATGCAGTCACACCACACAGCATGGACACCCCATGTCAAAAAAAGGAAACATGCGGGCACCTAAGTGCTCCCCACAAAATTCAAGGGAAAACACAGAAGGTGTACATCATCACCTTCTGCCTCTCCTCGCATCACGACAGACGAATCTACCGAGCTCTCCAAGAGGCAGTGCCCGCCAGAATGGCACCACAGGGAAAACCGCCTCCCAAAACCCACTTCCACCCGGCGGCCGTCCCCGTTCACAGCGATCCGCCAGTGCTCATATCAAGGTCAAAGAACACTAGTCCCCCGGCATGTGTAATAACCATGAGCACTGTACACGGAGAGGGAGCCAGCGTCAGACGAATCCAAGACACTCCCAAAAAGCGAGCCGTTGACGAATCCCCGACGCACTCAAAGAGGCAGTACCCGCCAGAAGGGTACCACAGGGACAGCCATACCCATCACCCGAATCATTCCAGTGGCCGTCCCCGTTAACAACGAGATGCCAGTACCCCATAAAATGGGTGTCGATCACCAGTCCCCCGGCAGGTGAAAAAGCCCCAAGGCACTGGACAAAAATAGAGCCAGCCGCAGACGAATCCCCGACGCCCTCAAAGAGGCAGTACCCGTCAGAAGGGTACCACAGGGACAGCCACAATCCCATCATCCAAATCATTCCAGTGGCCGTCCCCGTTAACAACGAGATGTCAGCACCCCATAACGTGGCTGTCAACCACTAGTCCCCCACAAGGGTGGTAATCGATTAGTAGAGGAATTATGATTAATCGGATTAATAGTGTATACACCAATCAAATCGATTTTGATTTTAGACAAGTAATTATAAATAAGCATACTAATTACTTACATACTTCGAATATCCACCAGTGTTAAGGGCGAACTAATTAGATAATCGAATCGATTTTGAAATGAGACTAATCGAATCGATTTCAAAACCGGTTACGAAATTGAAACTAATTACCACCCTTGGTCCCCCGGCAGGTGGAAAAGCCTCAAGGCACTGGACATAAATAGAGCCAGCCGCAGACGAATCCCCGACGCCCTCAAAGAGGCAGTACCCGTCAGAAGGGTACCACAGGGACAGCCACATCCCATCATCCAAAGCACCCAAGTGGCCGTCCCCGTTAACAGCGAGATGCCACAACCCTATGGCGAGACGTGTTCCCGGTCAGCTATGATGGCCCGAACTCCCACCCATTCGGACCTGGCACAATGACACCGTCACGTAAGTCCCCCAGCTTACGCCTGACGCGCGAGATGCAGCAACCCGGACCTCGTCTATCATACAGACCGGCCCTCTCCACCATAAAGCGCCGCAAAAAGCCCCACAAACGCCTGCTGTATGTGGTACTGTAACCCTTTTGTGTCATCCTGTGGAAAACAAGAGCTATGCATACACACACACACATATGAGCATATATATATATATATATACTGAAATATCTTAGTAGATTAAGTAGATTCAATGCACACCTTAATTTCAATGGAGCGAGGCAGCTCGATGCTCTTGCTTGCCTTGTTTGCAATCTGCTTTGAGCATTGGAAATTGAAGTGGCGGCGGAGGCGAGTGCGAAGGTCTGTTGGGAGCTTTTTGGAGGACATGAATATCTCCAGCTGCTGAATGGGCTTCTTGAAGTCCTCGATTGTGGTGTCTTTCTGGCTCAGGTAATGGAAAAGGGTACCCAAGATATATGCAGAGAGCACCATTTGCCCAAATACAAAGAAGGTTGATAACAACATTTCTGCCACGCTGTCAGGAACGACTCCATCATAACCTAGCAATGAAATGACATTGAACCCTGTAACCCTCACAATCAAGGGCTCCGTTAATTATGTATTATTCCGAGTCTCATTTGGGTTGAGTAAGGCGTGCCATCAAGCAAGGGTAGGAATCGATTGTTGAGACAATTATGGCTAATCGGATTAATAGAATTTACACCAATCGCACCGGTTTCAAATTGAGATCTACAATAATGATTTAATCTTGGATTTCAAAGACACCAATCAATTCTATAAACGACGCCCGCAAATTCTTGCTCGTAAGTGTAGTACGTGAAATTTGGGGTATGACAATTAGAAAGCCCGCAATGATCGATTGCGAAGAGCACGTTTAAAGATTTCACATTTCAAATCAATTGAGGTCTTTGGGTTGCCAATCAACCCTTTTCGATCTTGGGGTTTGGTCTTCAAAACTTATTCAATTGTATGCTTAGAATTCCCAAACCACTTCGATAAATGCGTTATTTGGTACGTCAAACAAATTCGGCCGTTTTTGCGGAATTTCCAAACCAATTCGATACTGATATTATATATAATTGTTCCAATAATCAAATAAGCGGCTAAACTGATACCCAACCTTACATCTCTCAGAGTCTTCGGGCATCTTATCTTCTACTACTACTACTACTACGAATAGAGCTGTAACGGAATGCCTTCACAGACATAAAATGGGGAGAAAGGGAGAGTTGTCAAAACACCATTCATCGTACCTTTATAAATGATCATGAGGTATTTCTCCCCATAGGTGCTGCTATGGAGCTCAAACTGGGGGTGGTTGTGATGTATCTGCATTGCCCATGAGGTGGGAGAAAAGTCCGTCACACGTGAAACCGCATAAAAGCCGCATCCAATGTAGTGAGAACTCAGGAAGATCAATAGCAACAACTTCACAAACTGCAAGCTACGAGCATTATTCATCTGTCCACACCAATCCACCCACCCGCAGATCAAACTATCGCTATTAAATACGGCACAACAGACTGATGACCAACAATCGGATTACCACAATCCATTCTCCGACCTAATATAATGTCATTTGCGAGCATCCCAGATGAGCAACCAAATAAGCATCAGTATGACCAACCAAGCAAGCAGGCCGTTGTCGACGAACATGATGAACACCTAAAAAATGGCACCAACCTTTTTACTATATGGTCTGCAGTACAACCTTTTGATGCACGTTTGCCCAATGGTTCAAACAAGAACTCGATGAGCTAGGTTTTGCGAAAGATGTGTACATCATACACTATTGTAGATTGATTGATTATTGCTTGTTGACAAACAAAAAAAACAGAAAAAGGAAAGAACAGTAAATGAAGGGCAGCGTACATCAAGATCCTTTTCCTTGTTACCAATGTATCGTAATAGACTTAAAATACGTTTGATACGTGGCAGCATGGACAACCGCCACACCCAATCCGGCAACATCCAAAAGTAGCAGAAGAGCATGCTTGGGTACATCATCAAGGAACCAATGAACTGTGTAGCACCCCATTCCCCTGATCAAACATGGTATGTGACCTTATGAGCGTGCTTCCTGCCGATTCCTGGGGATTCTCGGAGGCAGGGGATCTGCTCTCTGGACAGCTCGGGGGCGGCGATGGTTGATGCGCCACACACGGCGTTCAGTCGAGTGCATCTCTGCTCCCTTTATTTGGCTTCGGCCACATACCAAACATCTATCTGTACGCACCGCTCTCTGCACATTACAGCACTGTGTATGTGTGCTGCCGCATTTCAGGAGCAGTGGTGGCGTCATTGGCCGGTGGTGCTACGGTACGGCTATCTAGCGGCGGCTGGCGCGACAGCCGGTGGTACTGCATGCATCTTACCTGGCACATTTTGGTGTCTATGTGCCGCCTGGTACTTGCACTCGTGCTCGCTCTGTGCATGTTTAATCTGGCTGCTCTTTCCCCGTGTGCCCGTGCGGCAGCAGTGCAGACAGCCGGTCACGTAAATCCACGAAAGCAAGCGGTACTTACTTAGGGTACTTACTTCAGTGTGTGGCATTGATCCCACACACATAATTTGCTTGGTTAGCAACAAACTTATTAGGAGTAATGATAAGCAATTGCATTACTACGCAATTCCGTCACTATATCATCGATCACGAAAAAGGTGCCAAGAGTCAAAGAACAGAATAAAAATAATAATGTCCACAGAAAACCATCACTAACCAGATGTCCAAAGGAAACAATTATCCCTAGCTAAGCACTAAGATGAAACCTAAAACATAATTGAAAGAATGTATATAATCAAACGTGCAAAGCAATTCAGATAAATCTATCAAAGGACAAGACGCCGGTCGGTGAACCCTGCCCCATCTACAGTCTGCTGGCTGTTGTTTCACTTTTGTTGGTGGCTTAGGAATCTTACGGTCATCACTCCACACCAAAGAGTCGCTGCCGGCTGGTCTCCGGAGATAGATCGAATAGTTGAAAGGTGGTAACTAGGTAGGAGGGTGTGGCAGCCTTATAACAACCACTTTTGTAAGTTGAAGAATGAATTTCTTTTCGATTATTTTCTTGCCTGTAATAGAAACGCGATTCAACTAATCGAAGCTATAATGCAGTGTGCTTTTTGACAATAAAATCAGGTGACAAAGGACCTCTAAACTTGGAGAACTAGGACCCAACACATCAGATGAAAAGTTTGCAACTCCCTTTGGGCAAACTTTGAAGATTACGATTAGGTGCCTTCCAGGATATTATTGTGCACTGGCGAACAGACAGTGAAATCATAGTGATGATTCTAGGTTGCTCCGAAGCCTTAATTGTCGCCATAATGCATGCACTTGAACATAACGTGATATATACTGATAAGTGTAGTCTATGATGCGGTATGTGGTTTTGGCCGAAACTACATGCAACGTCAGAGCAACTAGCTCGTGGAACACGCATCGATCCACAATGCCCACTTATTAGTTTTTACATTTACGGTGGTTAGATAGTCAAGGGTCAGTGGGTGGCAAACCTCAAGATAGATGTGACGACCGCCAGGATAAAGCGTGTTATTGAAATGCCGGTGGGGTGTCCGATGAGACGTGGAGCGCCTGAGACTGCTCCGTGGTGACCCCTTTTGCTGGGTGGCCCCACCCAGCAAAGGCCCCGAGGCATGCCAGTTCATAATGCATATGTTGGCACCAAAGAACAGGTCCACCCCGACCTCGAAAAACATCTGCAGGTGAAGGCCTGCACACGTAGCAAAAATCCATTCAAGTTGCCCCTCCGTAAAAATATTTCAAGTTGATAGCTGCACAGCAAGACAGCATGCATGTGTGCGTTGTCACCACTGTCAGCAGAGAATATGCCACACACGTCATATGTTAAAGCAAGATGTATACATACAAAAATCTTGAAATCAGGGCTGAACTGCTCAGAAAGGCTAAACATGCCATATATTTTTTATACAAATATATAAATAAATACTTTATATGAATAAATACGAAGTATATGTACATATGCATGTGTGTTTCTAGAATACTGTATTTCATTTTTATTCTTTGGTCAAACTGATTATTTGGCAGTTGATGAACAGACAGAACAGGCAGAACTGCCAGTTTTGACTACTAGCTGGTCAGCTGATTATTTCCAGGACATCTTCCAGCCACAATCTATTTCTAAATCAATTCCGCAATATGCGAAGAAAACTACTGCGAAATTGTTTTGTCCTAACATCCAACGACCACATAGTTAAGCCCATACTATCAGATACTAATCCACAATGTAGTAAATACACACAGACTTTGAACAAAATGGAGACTTCTTGTGGTTAACCAAAATATATAGTATCTTGCCTGGTGAAGTGAATTTAGACTCGCTGACAGTGAAAGTCGTCAGTCAGCAAAGCCAGCTTTAAGCAGTGCAGTGCAACGTCCAGTATTTGCTCAGTGAATTTCGCAAAATTATGAGCTATATATAGATTCCAACCTTGGAAGGTAGGATTAAAGTGCTTGCATTTACCAAAGTTGATGGGGCAGATTTTCCAGAAACACGTCTATTAAATGTACCTTCTAACCGCTTTTGCAATGCTGTCAACTTCATTACATGTATATATCTCTGTATGAAATTACAATTTATCTGTCATTACAGTTTTTTAAATCTTGCTCGTTGAAGACAAAATGCGAGCTCAAAGAACAAGCATACTAATCATCTTAGTATGTTGATGTATTCTGCATAGAATCGGTCACAACATATCCATATGCCCCTGCCTTACCTTGTCCGTACGTGTTACCCTCGATGCACCAAGGGCAAAGGGTGCGAATTTCCTTTGAAATGAGTGATCAGAGCTAGTGCTCCGAAGGATGGTGAGGAATAGAATCCAGAACGGTAAGGACTTACCCACGCTTGCTAGAGCCAAGCGAACGGGGAAGGCCCATAACTGTTACACCATCCCGAGACCCCAGGCAAAATCCGGCACTTAAATCGGCTCAATTTCTCTGGAAGCTGAATTCATTCAAGGGTCGGTTGAAGCAAAACCCTCGACCTTCGCCGACTACCTTGATCTCTCAGACACTGTCAGATCCAAGTGCATTAGCTTGTGCACTTTATCATCACGTCTAAAAAGACAGAGCTCTGGCATGCAAATTGCATTCGTTTTACAAAGAGCAAACTCAAACTACGGCATGGTACCGATGGGTGCCCGTGGTATAAGTAAGACCGGACGAGTCCCTGCAAGGTTAGTTCACGGTATCTACCTTGCAAGGCAATGGCGCTTCGACGTCACAGTGAAAAGCATCCTTAGTAAGTAAGGTCTCGCTTATCTCGTGCTGTGCGGGCAAGGGAATGGCAAAGCGCCACGGTACCTCATACGTGAGGAGGGCCACCAAGAAGTTCTGATAATGCTCTAGCCAGTTCAAGTATATGTATTTTGCTGGTTGCAAAAACATTTGTCGTACATAGTGATTACAAAAGCTGCGTTCTTTCTTGGGGTCTTGCCACCTGGACAGCCATTCTCTCCTTCAGATGGATAAGAGGTACTTAAATCTCCCGAAGTCTGCGTGCCACTCCGGTGGAAGGAGGCGGGGCGTAAGTTGGCACCATCTTACATTGAAGTTGTCCAGCACCTGCAGGTCTTCTGTAAGAAACTTTGCGTTAATAATGTTAACTCCTTCGTTGCTAAGATTCGATGAGCGGGGCCAGGTTTGGAAGAAGCTAGTATTGGAGCGACGCAATCGAGGAATACGGTATGGGATCTTAGTTGAAGTATAACTGAAAAAGCAAACATGCGGGGATGGAATGTTGAAACGGAGGTGTCAGTTCCATACACAGTAGACGCACCGGACATGCTTTTGGACATTCGCGAGCTTCCGCTGCTCCAAGGTCTCCGCCGTCAAAAGAATGCTCTTCGGTATATATTTTTTCACACGGCCAAACTGCAGCGAACCTAACAAGCTGCTTCTTATATTGCCCCTGCCTTTTGCACGATTCTTGCTACGACGTCTTTCATCCTTCGGAGGCTCCTGTTTCAACGATTCTACCGCACCTGTCCAGTTCTGGCGTGCGCGTGCAAAAGACTGACCACGATCTCTTCGCAAGCCAGCATCCACTTTATTCGGTGAAGTTTCATCAATACTGGACGTTGAACCTGTGACCTCCGAAGTGATTTCTGCGACAATTCTTGCAGACGGACAGAATTCGTCCGTGGACTTTTTTTCAGCGTCGGTGAGTAGAGTAGTTGTGTCCTCCACTCGCGGTGAAGCGTGGCCATCATAATTTTGTTGGTGGCACTCCTGCGACACCATGAATTCACTGCTGTATATACGATTCTGTTCGC
Source organism: Cymbomonas tetramitiformis (assembly GCA_001247695.2). Lineage (NCBI taxonomy): Eukaryota > Viridiplantae > Chlorophyta > Pyramimonadophyceae > Pyramimonadales > Pyramimonadaceae > Cymbomonas > Cymbomonas tetramitiformis. The sequence goes on along the minus strand of LGRX02025926.1, from coordinate 31,156 downwards.
ATTACTGTCAGCTATCAGACCGTTCCCTCATTATCGGACATGGATGGACTGCCCATGGATATCATTCTCAATAACCGTACTGCCAGGGTCTCTTTCGCAAACTGCAAGGCAAAAGACCCCAAGTGCGGAGCACCAAGGAAATGAAGGGGTTTTCCGTTGAGGATAATTGTTTCTCTTTCTGGTATTTATTTATCAATTTTACCAACCCAGGTGTGGAAATGGTAGGCGATTTTCAGCGAAGTGACATCATTTCATACCAGATACCCAATATCAGAATCGGTTTTGAAATGTCCCCTCTGCTCCTATGGCGATGGCGAAATCGAATGGGGGGAACGACAACTAGAACTACAATTGGTGGACACGAGTCGACTTTCTAACCAATGGAGTGCTGTGTGAGCGGCTTCCCAGAATAAACAAATATTAACACACGGGCGTTACAATTTAACTTGATCGTCTGCAGCTGCTGGAATCTGCTGGGTGGTTCCAGTATGTGTCGCACGCGGCAGTATATAATTTGATATTGGGGGAAAAATCGGAGATGAAATCGAAGATTCCCCCTCTTTTGAAAAATCGGGAAAAAATTCAGCCCTTTAACAGTGCGAAATTAACAGTGCGTTTTTGACGCCCATATCGTAGGCTGTACTACGTATGCTGTATCCATATATAAATTAGGTCCTCATTCATGGCAATACCAGGATTGCTTGAACGGATTCAGAAAATTCAGCCCTTTAACAGTGCGAAATTAACACTGCGTTTTTGACGCCCAAATCGTAGGCTGTACTACGTATGCTGTATCCATATATAAATTAGGTCCTCATTCATGGCAATACCAGGATTGCTTGAACGGATTCAGAAAATTCAGCCCTTTAACAGTGCGAAATTAACACTGCGTTTTTGACGCCCAAATCGTAGGCTGTACTACGTATGCTGTATCCATATTATATGAATTGAAGCCATTGTGTCATCCATGTGACTACATGACACAGCACATACTTTACAAATAACTTCCCACTGCGTCAATAATATAATTCAGGTCATCAGTGGATAATGAAAAATATAAACATGAATAAATTGATTATTTGATTTTTTTAGATTTATATCAAAAAGCACGCAACGTTACGCTCAAGTCGTTCAAGTGTCGTGAACAGTGAACAATGCCGTTGTGACCATTGAACAGTGGGCTGTCAATAACCCTTACGCGGGAAGCGATCTTATAAATAGATATTGCGCAACAAAATGGACCGAGAATTCAGAAACAGTGAATGCTATCCATACACGTGGCATAGAAATCCTTTGCATTTGCCCCAACTTAGATGTCCATATTTATATGGATGCATTGTGGCATCGTTAAAAACAGTAATCACTATCTTTCTATTTTAAGACCAAAGGTCGATCGTTGGCGGATCGGGACATAAAAGTAGTAGCCTAATCATTCGTTTTATAGCATTTCTGCCGGCTGCTATTCAATACAAACCATAAATAGAGAAGTATGCTGTATCCATATTATATGAATTGAAGCCCGAGTGTATTGTAAATAAAAATTGAAACGTACCCAGTGTGCGGTAGAAATGAGTAAGGTCACCCATGAATGACTGCGTTAATAATATAATTCAGGATGGGGGGTCTGGGGGGAGCCCCCATGGTCCCAAGATAGAGATGGATAGACCAACACCGAAACGAATAAACGGGCGTCACGTTAAGTATTGTGTTTTTGGAACGGGAGGGGAAGAGGGAGGTGGATGAGGTCAGTCCCGTTAACGGTGCGAGGAGGGGGGAGGAGGAGGTGGAGGGGTGGGGGGGGGGTTGGGGTCCTCATTCCCACCGTCGAGAGAAATGCGAGGACGGATGAGGCCTGGGTGCCTTTTAGGTTGCAAAATTGACGCCCAAATCGTAGGCTGTACACGACAACGTATGCTGTATCTATATTATTAAGTCGCCTAATATGCTCTTTTTGAGCCTTCCGATTCAAAAATGCCGATCTGCCGCATCGTGTCGGCTGTCCTACTGCAGACGTCGGCTGTCCTACTCCAGATTTTGCGAGGAGCTCACAGACGCTGCTCATCTGACCAATCATATTCACAGTACTTCATTAAATTCGTAACTTTTTCATACCCGATCTTCCATTCAGGTCAGGTATTGGTTCGAAAAATTCGAGCCAATGATGTTTTAGATTCTGGCCTAAAATCAGGTTATCGTCCGATTGAATCTTAGATGGTTACGGGCGTCAGATCCGGATATTTCCTGGACTCTCATCATTAATTTTTCCTACTATCCATGAAGCAGGTTCATGGAACCTAATCCTGAATCGAGAATGCCGCGGACCCGCGTATGACGGTATGAGTGTTTGACCGAGCACCCGTTCCAAATACGTTCCGCGCCTTGCCAACGTTACATTCATTATTCACCAGGAGCGCCCACCCTGCACTACTGCACTGCACGCAGACCTGAACTGCCTGCAACTCCAGCTTTATACTTTTCACTATTTTTCACTTTTCACTATTTTTCATTGTTTATGTGTAAACTGAAAGCGCGGTTTGTGGGCGTGTCGGAGATTGTGCAGGTTGCCCGTGAGATTCAAAGCTCCAATTTACGGTACGTTGGTTCCTAGCTCTCTGTTTTCCCGTTTCTCCGTTGCTGTTTGTACGGCTGCTTCACAAGTGGTCCCGGCCGTATTTGTGAGCAATGAATGTTCTTATGGAAGTTTTCAATTTTGCACGTTTTCTGCGGCAATTTCCGCGACTGACTCGATTTTGCAAATATGGTGTATGCCGAAACAGTTCACCGCAGTGCGCCCGCCCATACAGCCCCACTTTTTGTTGGTCTGTTCCTACTTACTTTGTGCCTGTTTTCCCCACTGACCTGGGTGTAAAAGTTTGTTATTGTATTTGAATTGCGTGCTAACCCTTTCGTCAGGTTTCGCTTTCGTTGGGGTAGGTGGCGCGTGGCAGTTCACCTTTGCGACCAACCATCCTCTACCGCCATGATTTCCTTCGAGCCCTTGAGCTCCTTGAGCTCCCTTCGTTTTTCTCATCACTTTTTTTTATATTTGGCACGCATAGTCAACTTGAAATATTTCACGCGACTTTTTTATGCTGTTTTCAATAGTCATGTAATATGGCATGCATGGTGTCCGGGATGTAAGCTGAATGCATCCCGGATTGGGTTCGAGTCCCAACATGCCAACTGTATCCTAATGAATATGTCAGTGGTCGTTTTCTGAGATGTGACGAAGCATAGATGTTGTCGCAACCACGGGAGCATGAGGAACACTACACTAAACATAGTGTCAAGACATTCTTGAAAACGTGCATACCCGCGCGAACTCACACTCCCGAGCGCTCATTATATCCCCCATGGTTCAAGAGAATTGCTTACTTGATCCGAAGAATGTTGGTACCCGTGGGTTACTAACAGTCCAGGGAATAAGATACGAACCATATGCGTTCTCAATATCACGCAGATAGTTCATATCCATCAAGTCAAATAAGGGCTGCCTGCCCTTTCCGCTCAGCGACGGAAAACCAAAAAGAATGTTGCGATATCATGTCTCAACACTCGACGGTCTCAACGTCTGCGTCTCAACCGCACGAGGAAATAAATGTGTGTTAGCGCTAGCGTCTGACCTTCCGAATCGCTGAATTGCAAATCATGATTGTTGATTCTGTCATGTTCGGCGGTTCTGGGCCGTCATCGACATCGACATCGCGATGTACATGTCATGGCCATGGCCCATTGCAATTTGCAAAGCTTTAGTATGTGGCACGCCGGGGTTTTCCCCCCAAAGGTTCCTACGGGTAGTGACACCTGACACGTCTCAGTAGCGATTCGCCACGATGCGTGAATTCTGAATGTGAATAGGTGGAGGGAATCCATGAAGTGACACCGCTGGCGCTGCCATCTATATTTATACTTAAAAAGCCGACTGGATACAATTATACAATAGACGTGTGTCACGGTAAAGATTGTTAGATTCAAGATAGAATATTACGAGAGGAATAGATGCACCTTCGGTGCGACAATTTTTAATTATTTTAAACATAGAATAGTCGATAGCGTCAAGTGTCTACTCCGCTCCGGTATAAATCCAAAACGCGAAAGAGATTAGAGAGAGAGAGTGTATATGTATGGAAAGGGGGGATCTATATTTAATTATTCCAAACCGTGACGCGAACACCCTCATACCCGATACCGAATGCGGGCCCTACGGGTAGTAGCTAGTATCAAGTGAAGCGCGTTGTGACTACGTGACACAGCACATATTTTACTAATGATTTCACACTGCGACAATAATATAATTCCGGTCATTCGAGTGGATAATGAAAAATATATACATGAACAAATTGATTATTCGATTTATATCAAAGAGCACGCAACGTTACGCTCAAGTCGTTCAAGTGTCGTGAACAGTGAACAATCGTTGTGGCCAGTGAACAGTGTGCGGTCAGTAACCCTTACGCCGGAAGCGATGTTGTAAATAGATATGAGGAACAAAATGGGCCGAGATTTATATAACGTGAATTCAGAAACAATGAATGCTATCCATACACGTGGCATAGAAATCCTTTGCTTCTGCCCCAACTTAGATTTCCATATTTATATGGATGCATTGTGGCATCGTTAAAAACAGTAATCACTATATTTATATTTTAAGACCAAAGGTCGATCGTTGGCGGATCGGGACATAAAAGTAGTAGCCTAATCATTCGTTTTATAGCATTTCTGCCGGCTGCTACTCAATACAAACCATAAATAGAGAACTGTGTCACTGTATGCTGTATCCATATTATATGAATTGAAGCCCGAGTGTATTGTAAATAAAAATTAAAACGTACCCAGTGTGCGGTAGAAATGAGTAAGGTCACCATGAATGACTGCGTTAATAGTATAATTCAGGAGCGGGGGGGGGGTCTGGTCCGGTTACCCCCCCTATCTACTCAGCCCGAAAGACACCTGTAATTTGGACAATAATAACATGTAGGTTTTCGAGGCATGCAAATCATTAATGGGCCTATCACATAGTCCTTAAATTGACACCGTTGGTGGAAAATACGTTACCCAATCTCATCTAAAAGGTGAATCCAATCGCGACTTTAACCAAAACTACGCTCCAATGAAAATGCTAAAAAAACAAAATTATTGGCGGTGGCAAAATCGCCGCCATGATTGTGATGGTCTATCACATGGTTCATGGGAACACTGACTCTCACCCCCCATAAGGGGGGAGGTCAGTGGTGCCCTGTGTCACCCCTCGCCTGCTCGGATGTCACTTGCAGTGCCTGCTGTCTATCTCCGCTCGTGTGTCAGTGTCACGGTCCGTCCGCTAGCTTAAAACTGTGTATCTCCCAGTTTAATCTGACTTAGCCGAACCGAGAAACTCTGCCTCACTGCCTTGACATTTTACAGTGCAAGCTAATATATCACTATATTATCAGCTTTCACATCAGGTCTGGACCCACCTACGTTCAGAGGTGTTTTTCTTGTATTCCGTCCGCTTCGCGCCCTGCGATTCTATCCGACACTTCGAACCGACATTTTTACCGACATTTCTACCGACACTTCAACCTTGTACCGACACTTCAACCCGACATTCGACCTCCTTGCCTTCGCATAGGTCACCCCATACCGACATTTTTTAGTACCGACATTTACCGACACTACAACGCACTTTTTTTGTGCGTTTCCGATCAACTAGTACCGACACTACAACGCGCTTTTTTGTGCGTTACCAATCAACTAGTCCGACATCAACCTAGTACCGACACTTCCGACAATTTACTGCCGACATTGACCGCCTTGCCTTCGCACCGGTCACCCCCGACATCCCGACATCTTTAGTACCGACATCTACCGACATCTAGCGCACTTTTGCGTGCGTAGCCGACGATTACCGACACTCTGGCCAGCAGCGCCTCTGCTGCCGGAAGATTGGCTTATCGTACGACGGTTTTGACGTTACCGCCGTGTTCCTCGTCGAAATCTACCCCAATTTGACTTTTTCATTGTTGGAAATTGTTAAATTTACGAAAAGTTACGTTTTCCCTTGGGAACCCAAACTCCTTATCTTGCAGATTTTCCAGCCGCAGCTGCATGGCTTCTTTGCGGCAGCGTGCGCGTATGGGCGCGCTGAGATCGGCGCTTGAACTCCTTCGAAGACAACAATTTACCGCTGGTTGCAGTATGGTGGTGCTTGGTGGTGCTTGTGCACCAAGCAACAACATCGACACTAGCGTTTGCGACGACATCGACAACGAGAGCTCTGACTGTGACGACTCCGACTCTCCGCGTTTTTCACCGTTTACACCTACATCTTGTGCGCCCCCTGGTTGCCATCTGGTGGTGGCTGGTGGTGCCGCCGCACCCCCCCACCTTGCCCTAACGTTGGTTTTGCCTTGGGGTTGGAGAATTGCGCGCTGTCTCGCCGCATTTTTCACACTCGCCCCCCTTGCAACGGCACACTTGCTCTGGTGGTGCCCGGCCGTTTTTGGCTTTGGCATCGCACAGGCATTGGTTGAACGTTGGCTACTTGGCGCTCGACACCTTTCACCATCGGGAATGACGCCGCCACCGCTTGAAACCTATCCAAACCCTAGATTGAGACCCCTGAATTGGCACATCACGAGTTGACTAGTAGCTAGGAACATTACATTTCTTCTAGCCGCCTGCCCGGGAGTACCGGCTGGCCCTGCAGTGCACCTCCCACCTTCGGGGTGAGGTGGTGTCATGGGAACACTGACTCTCACCCCCCATAAGGGGGGAGGTCAGTGGTGCCCTATGTCACCCCTCGCCTGCTCGGATGTCACTTGCAGTGCCTGCTGTCTATCTCCGCTCGTGTGTCAGTGTCACGGTCCGTCCGCTAGCTTAAAACTGTGTATCTCCCAGTTTAATCTGACTTAGCCGAACCGAGAAACTCTGCCTCACTGCCTTGACATTTTACAGTGCAAGCTAATATATCACTATATTATCAGCTTTCACATCAATGGTCCTTAAATTGACGCCGTTGGTGGAAATAGTTGCCAAATCTAATTCCCAAAGTTCGTGTTATCCAATCTTGGCTCGCACCAAAAAACTACACCCAATGAAAACGTTGTTTTAAAAATCAAAATGAATATGGTGCCAAAGTAGTTGAAGCTCCTCTCTCCACCCCCCCACCAATATAGAGAGATGGATAGACCAACACCGAGACGAATAAACGGGGTCACGTTAAGTATGTATTTTTTTGGGACAATGCAAAGAGGGCGGGGTGGGGGGACGGATGAAATTTTACCCGTTAACAAAGGCAAAGGGGGGGAGGGGGGAGAGTGGGGGGTAAGGTATTGGGTTGCTTTCTGCAAAGTTTTAGTTCGTTCACGAAGATTGTGGGATTATCGATATCGTAGGCCGTACACGACACAAGCAGTATGTTGTATGCATATTATATCAATCAAGCTCGAGGTATTGTATATAAATATAGGGGGTAAAGGGGGTGAAGGCGGGGTGGAAGGGTGAGGGGAAGGGGAAAGGGGGAGGGTAGGGGAGGGGGAGGCGGGGAGGTGGGGGAGGGGGGAGGGTGGGGGGGGAGGGTGGGGGAGGGGGGGGGGAGGGTGGGGGAGGGTGGGGGAGGGGGAGGGGGGGAGGGGTGGGGGGGAGGGGGGGGGGAGGGGGGGGGAGGGGGTGGGAGGGGGAGGGTGGGGGGAGGGGGGAGGGTGGGGGAGGGGGAGGGGGGGGAGGGGGGAGGGTGGGGGAGGGGGAAGGGGGGGAGGGAGGGGGAGGGTGGGGGGGTATTGGGTTGTTTTCAAAGTTTTAGTTTATACGTTCGTTCACGAAGATTGGGGATTATTTTTCCCCCACCTGTACGTTTACGTACCCCCTATTTAGAATATTCAATACAAAGCCTCTTTATATTTATTAATTGGTGATATTTAATTTTAATTTAATTTTATTGGAATTGCACAGTTTCACGACTGTTGAGTATAAATATAACTTAGCACTGTAGTATTAAGGGTAGGGTGCCGGCTGTTTTGGAATTAAAAATGATTGATAGCAGTTTCCATATTTAAAACAATTATGTTTCCATTATGAAAAGGGAAGGGTTATACGCGCTGGAATTCACACGTCGTTTCCGTCTCAATCCCGGAAAAATTCTGAACCAGCGTGACGGTCATATCGTCTCGCATCGCATCGTCTCGCGTGTCATCGTGAATTTAATTTCCAGGATTATTAAATCATCATCAATTTATCTTCCATCGATATCGCGGATACGATTGCCGTTGGCGTTGACTTGCTCAAGGATAAAGAGCTGCGCACCAACATTTACTGCTCATAATTTTCTCAACGGTCCTTCGCTTCGCCTCATGGGCGGAACGATGTCGTGGCTGCTGTGTTATGCGCAGGGATTTCGGAAGTGTTTGGCTGCTTCTATTTTTCAGTTTACTTATGCATATGTGCCAACTCGCGATACTCATTTTGTGCAGCTTGTGTCGCAGGTTTTCCGATGGCGAGGAGGGGCGCGCTTTCTTGTGGTGTGGAAGTCTAGGGCAACCTAGCTTGGGATCACACCCAACCACATCGGACCCACCTTGTTCTCACGTTTTATTCAACTCACTTTGAATATGCATACAAAGTTTGAGGAGCATCGAGGTGTGATTAGTTAGAGACTGATTTATCTTTTGGGGTTTATGGCGTCATCGCGACCTCTTGGGGTGTGGAAGACAAGGTTGAGCATGCCAACCTTGCTTGGGTTCGAACCCAACCACATCGAAGTCCTCTGTGTTAGCGCACGAAACTTTGCACTAAATTTGCTGAGAGTAATATTAGTTCACCATCTTGCGCGCAAGTATTGTCGTCAAGTTTGCACGAGAAGGTCACTTCATGACAAAGAGCTTTTTGGGTTTGGGTTTTCATGTACCCAAACCAACAAATGCCAAACAGTCAAGGTCTTCCCGTGCTTCCTAGCAAATGAAACTACGCTGATATTTTGCCAAGATATATATCTTCAAGTTCCCTAAAGCTCAAGGACTGAGATACATTGTTTGCGAAACAAACAGTTTATTTCCTTGGCAGATTTATTGGGTTTGGGCTCGAATGTACCCAAACCCAATATATTCCAAACAGCCAAGGGCTTCCCGTGCGTTCTAGCGCACGAGACTTTCCACAAATATTGTCGAGATATATACATTTAAGTTCCCTGAAGCTCAAGGGCTGGCATACATCGTGCCCGAAACGAACAGTTTATTTCTTTGGCAGATTTATTGGGTTTGGGCTCGAATGTACCCAAACCCAATACATGCCAAACAGCCAAGGGCTTCCCATGCGTTCTAGCGCACGAGACTTTCCACAAATATTCTCGAGATTTATCTCTTTTAGTTTCCTGAAGCTCAAGGACTGAGATACATTGTTCGCGAAATGATCAGTTTATTTCTTTGGCAGATTTATTGGGTTTGGGCTCGAATGGACCCAAACCCAATACATGCCAAACTGCCAAGGGCTTCCCATGCGTTCTAGCGCACGAGACTTTCCACAAATATTGCTAAGATATACATATTTTAATTCCCTGAAGCACAAGGACTCAGACTTCGATGTGGTTGGGTTCGAACCCAAGCAAGGTTGGCATGCTCAACCTTGACTTCCACATCCCAAGAGGTCGCGATGGCGCCACAAACCCAAAATGATAAATCAGTCTAAAACTTATCAAACCTCGATGCTCCTCAAAGTTTGTATGCATATGCAAGGTGAGTAGATTAAAATATGAAAACAAAGTAAGGCCGATGTGGTTGGGTATCATCCCAAGCTAGGTTGCCCTAGACTTCCACATCTCAAAAAGGTGCGTCCCTCCTCGCCATCGGAAAACCTGCGACACAAGCTGCACACACCGAATACCGTGAGTTCGCATATATGCAATAAACGAATTGAAAAATAAAAACAGCCAGACACTTCCGCAATCCCTGCACATAACACAGCAGTCACAGTGAACACCGTTCCGGCCATGAGGCGAAGGAACGTTGAGAAAATTATGAGCAGTAATAAATGTCGCAGCGAGCGCTTTATGGTTGAGCTAGTCAACGCCAGCGCCAACGGTAATCGTATCCGCGATATCGATGGAAGATAAATTGATTATCTGTTTTAATAATCCTGGAAATTAAATTCACGATGCCACGCAAGAATGCCGATTGGACGCGACGGCGCGACGGCGTTTGGACGCGCCACCCGCGCCATGGGGGTTTGACGCCGCGCCAGCGCTTTGGCGCGGAGTAAAAAATTCAGCGCCGCGCCAGCGTTTCGGCGCGCTGGCGCCACCTCTCAGAACCCGCGCCACGCTGGCGCCTGGCACGATACGCTACGATGTCGCGCCACGCTGCAATCTGGCGGAAGACCATACTTGCAAACTGACGTGCGCAGCTCCAAGGCATTTGTAGCAAGAAATTCGCAGTTATATTACATGGATTCTCATGCTTCGGCGGCCTGACATATCGAACGCAGCATTCCGATCATTTTGGACTTGAAACTGAAATTAATTTTTCACGTGTCGCCAAATCATAGGGTTACTAGCTACTACCCGTAGGGCCCGCATTCGGTATCGGGTATGAGGGTGTTCGCGTCACGGTTTGGAATAATTAAATATAGATCCCCCCCTTTCCATACATATACACTCTCTCTCTCTAATCTCTTTCGCGTTTTGGATTTATACCGGAGCGGAGTAGACACTTGACGCTATCGACTATTCTATGTTTAAAATAATTAAAAATTGTCGCACCGAAGGTGCATCTATTCCTCTCGTAATATTCTATCTTGAATCTAACAATCTTTACCGTGACACACGTCTATTGTATAATTGTATCCAGTCGGCTTTTTAAGTATAAATATAGATGGCAGCGCCAGCGGTGTCACTTCATGGATTCCCTCCACCTATTCACATTCAGAATTCACGCATCGTGGCGAATCGCTACTGAGACGTGTCAGGTGTCACTACCCGTAGGAACCTTTGGGGGGAAAACCCCGGCGTGCCACATACTAAAGCTTTGCAAATTGCAATGGGCCATGGCCATCGCATGACATGTACATCGCGATGTCGATGTCGATGACGGCCCAGAACCGCCGAACATGACAGAATCAACAATCATGATTTGCAATTCAGCGATTCGGAAGGTCAGACGCTAGCGCTAACACACATTTATTTCCTCGTGCGGTTGAGACGCAGACGTTGAGACCGTCGAGTGAGACATGATATCGCAACATTCTTTTTGGTTTTCCGTCGCTGAGCGGAAAGGGCAGGCAGCCCTTATTTGACTTGATGGATATGAACTATCTGCGTGATATTGAGAACGCATATGGTTCGTATCTTATTCCCTGGACTGTTAGTAACCCACGGGTACCAACATTCTTCGGATCAAGTAAGCAATTCTCTTGAACCATGGGGGATATAATGAGCGCTCGGGAGTGTGAGTTCGCGCGGGTATGCACGTTTTCAAGAATGTCTTGACACTATGTTTAGTGTAGTGTTCCTCATGCTCCCGTGGTTGCGACAACATCTATGCTTCGTCACATCTCAGAAAACGACCACTGACATATTCATTAGGATACAGTTGGCATGTTGGGACTCGAACCCAATCCGGGATGTATTCAGCTTACATCCCGGACACCATGCATGCCATATTACATGACTATTGAAAACAGCATAAAAAAGTCGCGTGAAATATTTCAAGTTGACTATGCGTGCCAAATATAAAAAAAGTGATGAGAAAAACGAAGGGAGCTCAAGGAGCTCAAGGGCTCGAAGGAAATCATGGCGGTAGAGGATGGTTGGTCGCAAAGGTGAACTGCCACGCGCCACCTACCCCAACGAAAGCGAAACCTGACGAAAGGGTTAGCACGCAATTCAAATACAATAACAAACTTTTACACCCAGGTCAGTGGGGAAAACAGGCACAAAGTAAGTAGGAACAGACCAACAAAAAGTGGGGCTGTATGGGCGGGCGCACTGCGGTGAACTGTTTCGGCATACACCATATTTGCAAAATCGAGTCAGTCGCGGAAATTGCCGCAGAAAACGTGCAAAATTGAAAACTTCCATAAGAACATTCATTGCTCACAAATACGGCCGGGACCACTTGTGAAGCAGCCGTACAAACAGCAACGGAGAAACGGGAAAACAGAGAGCTAGGAACCAACGTACCGTAAATTGGAGCTTTGAATCTCACGGGCAACCTGCACAATCTCCGACACGCCCACAAACCGCGCTTTCAGTTTACACATAAACAATGAAAAATAGTGAAAAGTGAAAAATAGTGAAAAGTATAAAGCTGGAGTTGCAGGCAGTTCAAGTCTGCGTGCAGTGCAGAAGTGCAGGGTGGGCGCTCCTGGTGAATAATGAATGTAACGTTGGCAAGGCGCGGAACGTATTTGGAACGGGTGCTCGGTCAAACACTCATACCGTCATACGCGGGTCCGCGGCATTCTCGATTCAGGATTAGGTTCCATGAACCTGCTTCATGGATAGTAGGAAAAATTAATGATGAGAGTCCAGGAAATATCCGGATCTGACGCCCGTAACCATCTAAGATTCAATCGGACGATAACCTGATTTTAGGCCAGAATCTAAAACATCATTGGCTCGAATTTTTCGAACCAATACCTGACCTGAATGGAAGATCGGGTATGAAAAAGTTACGAATTTAATGAAGTACTGTGAATATGATTGGTCAGATGAGCAGCGTCTGTGAGCTCCTCGCAAAATCTGGAGTAGGACAGCCGACGTCTGCAGTAGGACAGCCGACACGATGCGGCAGATCGGCATTTTTGAATCGGAAGGCTCAAAAAGAGCATATTAGGCGACTTAATAATATAGATTAATTTGTTCGTAAAAATCGACATTTCAAACGAACGGAGCCCCAAATCAGCCACGATTTAGCCGCGCACAAGTAGCGAATCGAGCGCGCGATTTTGAAGCGGGATCGGACGTGTGGCGCCAAAAAGTCATTTTTTCCCGCGCCAGCGCGACGGCGCGAGGTTAAAATTTTGACGCCACGCCGGCGCGCGGCGCGAGCGCAAAAAAGCTCGCGCCACGCCAGCGTTTCAGCGCGCTGGCGCCAACCCCCAAAACTCGCGCCACGCCGTCACGAAACCCAAAAACTGAATCGGCATCCTTGATGCCACGCGAGACGCAAGACGATAGCGATATGACCGTCACGCTGGTTCAGAATTTTTTCGGGATTGAGACGGAAACGACGTGTGAATTCCAGCGCGTATAACCCTTCCCTTATGAAAATGTCGCTTTCGTAAAATCATACGGACCACCAAAACCTATTGAAGCATATCCCACCATGATATATAATCAGTTTAGCGAGTTAAAATCCACAAAAAAAATGCTTGAGCAAAAGTTACCAAGCGAATTTCGAATTTTGAATTATTTGGCGCCAGGTGTCTCCATATGACACAATAGCAAGACAAATAATTCAAAATTCGAAATTCGCTTGGTAACTTTTGCTCTAGCATTTTTTTGGTGGATTTTAACTCGCTAAACTAATTATATATCATGGTGGGATATGCTTCAATAGGTTTTGGTGGTCAGTATGAATTATATACATAAATGATTTTAAAAAGTATATTAAATATGGAAATTGCTATGAATATGATAAAGGAATTGAATAGTTGAAACCCGACGGCACCCTATAAAATAAGATGAAGACTTTATTGACGGTATAAATATTTGGATGTGGTCGACTGGACATTGACACATAAGACGTTAGACGTATGACATGACAAGAGACGCAGTCTGTAAAGCGTAAAGCTTTGAGAATGAAAGTTGATGACACTGTCATGAACGTCAGCTGTGACACAGTATGGGCTGGCCGAGCCCCGATGGAAATCAAGCTGCTTCTCACATTTGGGGTGTGGGGGACTCCCACTGGGGTGGCCGTGACATGTGGGGAATCGAATTCATGAATGCAGCTGTATGGGCTGGCCGAACTCAGATGGAAATCAAGCTGCTTCTCACATTTTTTTGGGGGGGTGGGGGAACCCTCCCCCTTCCCCCCACAGGGGTGGCCGTGACCCGTAGAGAATCGAAGGCTTATTATTTTTTAAGTTTTATTCTTTGACGCTTTGACGCTTTGACGCTTTTCGACTGTCAGGCTTTTCGCGCTCACGCTCTTTTTATTTATGACAGTAACACAACATGACACGACAGTAAAGAGGAAGTTTGTCACATCTTTGAAAAATCTGTTTTTTTATGTCACACATTTGTGCATAAATTTTTGGGGAGAAATCATTACAGTAGGTTGTCGCCCCTTTGCTATAGACGTAGACGCAGACGCTTCTTGGTCGTTGTCATCATGCATGACGCTGACGATGACGCTTTCGTTCGCTGTCATCATGCGTGACGCTTTTCGATAATCATCGTCAGCGTCATGCGTCGCTGTTTGATCTGTCACGCTTATTATAATAAATTTAAAATAAATAATTTATAATATAAAACCTGTTTAAATATTTGGATGTGGTCGCCAAGGACACATCAGACATGAGAATTGAGACTCAGTGACACGCAAATCTGCGAAAATGAAGGCTGATGACACTGTCATGAACGTCGAACCATATGAGCTGGGCCCATGGCCGCTTACATTACATTTTTATTTTGGGGGGAGGAGAAGGGGTTCGCCCTCTCCCCACTGGACTGAAATGTGTTGGGGGGTGTTGGATGCTGAATGTTTGGTCGGGGGAGGAGGGCGCATGATTGGGGGGTCAATGCCATCGCATGCTTCGATCACAATTGGCCGGGTGGGGCTTGGGTGCACGAACCTATATCTTATAACCGCCGCGGTCTAGTTAACCGCTTACCGCACGTCCAGTGTTTATTTGGTCACTTGGTTTATCATAGTCACGATCCATCATTTTCTTTCTTTCTTCTGACATACCTTGTATCAACCCCATACCAATAAGTCCCCCACTATTCCTTGTCACACCCCTAACGACCACCCCCTCGCCCCGCCTTACACTGCAACGTGCAACCACACCACAACCCCTTATGCCCTCTGTCCACATGTGGGCCTCTCAGTGTCTATTAACCATAGACCACTCACGATATCTAAGACAAATTTCACATCAAAATTTACAACCAATCAATTATCAAATATGATCGAATATTTAAACAATGAATCACAACTATCTTGAGATTTGAATAGTACAACACAATTTGATTTGATTTGTTTGTTCACCAGTTGCAATTGACAACATATTACTATGAAATCAGCTTGAGATTTGAAAGATGAACAATTTCGCTTCATCTTTGGTTCAAAATGAAACATATTTGTTTGGCCAATCACATCGATTGATACATGAATAATTGATGAAATCAGAGTTTGCTCAAAGTAATTTCAACCATCAAATTGATATAAAATGCAAATAATTGTTGATACGCTACAAATGTAACACATTTGACAATTGGCATGCTTTGATGACGACATTTGGCGATCATTATGGCCACACACATTCATCTAAATTGTGACAGTGCCCCTATGTATCAACATATAAATTACCAACGACTCTTATTGTTATCATTTCTGAATTCAAAAATATACATCAAAGCAACTTTAACTTCAACATGTCTCAATTTTCCAAAACATGGTTTGGCACCCTGAAGAGTAAGTTTGAGAACGATGAGGACCTATCCAGTCTTAAATTCCGTGTTTTTGCTATATGCGAGAGCAAATCACGCAGCTTATCACGTACCAAAGATAAGCAACCCGTGGTATCAGTCACTTTTAGGGATGCCCCTGGCGACGTTCTCATGGCCACTGGGTGGAGGCTCATGGCTGGGGCAACCCTACAGGACGTAGCTCCTCTACTGGAACACGTGGAGGTGGGCAAGTTGTACGACATCTACATGTCCTCGGAGACGTTTTACAACTTGAGCTTGGCTTCGCAGTACGAGCTGTCCAGAAACATCGCGGACATCTCTGGCGCTGTCCAGACCCTGGAGGCCATTGTGGAGGTCACCAAGGACCTGCCCCATTCTTTTATCAAAGAATGGGGGCTACCTTCAACCTTGCCGCAATTCATTCAATAATTTGAAGCCCATTATCTTATAGGTGAGTGAATTCAACTAAATTACCATTAATATTATTACCAATATGTTCACTTGAATTTTATCATTTATTTACAACCTGCTAATTTTGTCATTGTGCTTTATGGTGTGCAGTATCCTTGTCAACGTTGAGCGCTGATAATGCCTGAGGCATCAGAAATACTAGACCAAGCTTTAAATGTCTTAGACCCACTTTTGGTGACCAAGGCCAACGTACGTATCCAGAACTTCCAGGCCCTTGGCGATCGAGCGACAATATCCACCAAAGGAAAGATAAGGAAGGGAGGTCCTTGTCTCGTCACTGAGTTCAATCTCCTCAACGAATGGGTGAATGCAAATCCTGTGTACAACTGTACATGTCCTCTACTCAAATTCTTGGGAAGAAACTTGTGCACAACGATACACCACCACGTCGAATGTGGTCCGATATTACTCTGGATTCAAGGGTACTGCTACTTGGACTTGGCACATCTGGCCATTTAACCTACCATCCAAATGTCGAGTACGCCATGAAGAATGTATATCCATTTTACAACGCACAAGGTAACTTCAATCACGTCCTTGATTTCAAATTCAAGTTTGTCACTATCATCATCGAATAAACTAATGTTTTGTATTGTTGTGTACAGATCCTGAAACCACCAGAGCTGTTTACAGTATCAATTTCGTAGATGGCAGTGGGATTATTTGCTTCGCAAGCACCCGCGCCTCTGACACTCTTAATGTACGAATAAATGTACGAAAATTTGATGAACCATTAATTGTGCCATATGAAAGTTGGCAGGAGCGCCCTCTCAAGGTGAGTTGTAGTTTAATAACTCAACACTCACTCCTAACACAACCCACTGAGTCAGGTTGGTAGTCGTTTTGCACTCATGCATGACAATCGATGTGCCCACCAATCATTCTACGTGTCTACACTAACCGTGTTTATTGTCATGCATTGACTGTTTTCATTCAGCTAGACGACCTGTGATATGCTCTAAGAGTATTAATATCGTTGGACCAACATGTGTCATACTATGTTCATTACAGCTGTTGACCATGTTCTAATCAGCTTCCATATACTACTCGGCTTAATATAATCAAATAACAACTAATTTGCCACTCATTCAACAATTTGACTTCACACTTCACAGGTACATCTCTGGGATAACGAGGCTAACCTGAGAATATGGGACACCAAGGACAACCAGGAAGATTGCACAGTAAAAAACCTCTGGCCAGTTCGACTGGATCCACTCACAAGTCCAGTGGAGAGTGGACCACGTGTGTATGCTAATCGGACTTACTCAAAACGAAGACTCGACCATCTCATACGATGATACCTTTGCTGACATGACCTTGTTGGAACTACTTGGGCATGAGAAAACACTCAACAGAGCATTCCCTGGTAAGTTGTTTCAAACTTGGCTTCAAATGCACTCCTGATTCATGTCCCTGCAATGTGAATAATTTTTCAAATCTTGGATGGTTACATTGAAGACTATATTGACTAATACTCCATCCATACAGCCTGTTGTTTAATTTTGTTTGGGGAGGTCGACAGGTGCTGGACCAAGGCATGCTGTTGAGTGCTTAAACACGACATCACGCGCTTGCAGAGCTGGTAACAACAGCACTCGGATGGCCAATGAAGTGGCTTCAGTAGATGTCCGTCTCCTTGCACTTGCTGCACATCGACAACTCATTGCAACAGAATTGGCTATTGTCAGCGCGTCTATTGCTGATGGCAATCCGTTTGCACCTGAGGGTTTTAACAAGCCCTTTGCACGAAGCTCTGCAAGGACTAATACTTCGTATCGAGCTTTCGGGACTTTGGTGTTGGTAGATGGCTTAAAGGAGTCAAAAACATGCACCTCATTCAACATCAATATCCATCCTGACTTGCTGGGGGGTGAAGCCACCAACCATTGCGGGCGAGGTATGCTCACTAACATATTATTCCAAATTGCCTTGTGTTTCTTGTTCACATTGTTCATCAAACTCAATCTTGACCATTTTTTGCTTTCAGGTGCTACCTCTTCCCTATCATGAAAAACACGGTTGCGATCAACACCAGTTTGCTCTTCCACTGCAAAAAAATGCGAATTCAGCAAAGAATAAAGAGAATCGAAGACTTGGCAAACCATCTATTCCTATGAGATTGGCCAAAAAACCTAGACGGATGTCATTATTCCTCAAGAAGGACATTGGCGTTGGACCCTTAAGGTAAATTTCTCTTAGCTATTATCATTCGCCTAGTTTTGTATTTATTAATATGCAATCACTTATCTCATTCATCCATCAACAGGTACCATACACCAAAAGAGATTGAAACTCTACTTGCTCAACATCCTCACACTTCGCAAAACCCAGCTGGGCACCCAATTCCAGCCGGATATGAAGGGCAAACGATTCGCAAGTTTTTCTCTGAAGGTGAGTTTGTTATTTTCGATTTGTGATTTGTTTCCATCTAATAATTCCCATCCTTGACATCACATTAACCATGTTACCTTGATATCCTTCTATTTTGCTCCTTTGGTTTACAGGTGGCGCCAGAGACATTCCGGCTTTTGGTGTGGTCATACCGTTCTCTAAGCTTTCAACAATTCAGAAAGCCAGAGCCCTCAGAGATAGTCTTGACCTCAAGCGTGTCGTCGACGAGAAATTGTATGTTGTAATCTGGAGGGATGGCAACCTCACTCACATCCTACAAAATCAGATTGTATCATACCGCTTGGCAGGTTCAAACATGTCAGCCATACCTAGCAGTAGTGCACTGCCTTTTTTCAAATCGTTTCGTACTGACAAACACAACAATCCTCTCTTTGGACCTCACTTCGGAGGACATGCAATCGATCAGGATAACTTCCTGAAATCACTTCGTCTTGAAGAGCTGAGGGTCAGAAGACTTGCTATCACATCATTGGATGCAAAGATCCAGGAGTTCCCACATCTTCAAACAAACATTCCTCCCGCTCTCCAGAAATTGCGAGAAAAGGGTGTCAACGGAGGAATCCTGCATTCGATATCTTAATGACCTGTAGTAAATAGATAACATTTTAGTTTTACTGGCTGCATTGCCAACCCTCAAATCTCACCAGAGTATTTTCTTAATAAAGTAACCTTAATTTCCAAATCCTAGCCTTGACATTAAATATGCCAATTGGTGAATGCTTCAAATGTCCCAATTATTTATCTTGCTTGTTGTTGTTAATGTGCCCTTAAATTTGAGATTACAACTATACTATTCCTTTATTTGGTACTTTGCTTTAATTAAACACATTACATTCCAATTATGCTTCCAAATTATATTCACCCTGACCTTTATATTAACAGTTGTCAATATGGTTGGACAACATAGCAATATCTTGATTCCGTAAGTATCCCAATTAATACCCTTGTGTTCATTGCCGATACCACTTGCTTTTCTAAACATTTGTTATTCAATACTTCACAACATTCCTTTTGCACCTCCGCGTTCACTCATAATTTGACGGTAACAATGCAAAATTTAGAATTGAGGAATTTGGATTTTCCCCCACCTGTACGTTCACGTACCCCCTATAAATTTTTAGAGGTTTGAGAAACCAGCTATTACAGAACGAACATTGCTTTGCGTGACGTATAGTGTAGTAGTTTACAGCCTAGCTTTGGGAGACGCTTTTTGCGTGACGTATAGTGTAGTCTCAGCCTATAGCGTCGTTAAATAAAAACTGACGTGACGCTTTTGTGTATAAAATTTTAGAGGTTTGATTTCGTAGAAACCAGCTATATATATAAATAGAATGAACATTGCTTTGCGTGACGATGACGCTCTTGCGTGACGCTCTTGGGTGACGTATAGTGTAGTACAGTAGCCTATATCGTCGTTAAATAAAAACTGCCTATATTCAAATTTAACTGTGATGTATAAATTTGAGAAGTCTTTAGAAAGTAATAATAGAAGAAATCAATTTGCGTCGTTGAGATGAAAGCTGCAAACAAAATTTTAATTTGTGGATATGTTTGGATATATATTTACTTATATATTTATAAATATATCGACAGAATGTCGCCTGAACAATTATAAAATATAAAATACGAGTTAAACCGAATAAATTATGAATTAAACCTTTGTCCGAACCCTTAACTGTCAATCGACGACCATCGATCTGACGGAGATAATTCTTTATATTTATGACACATCGGGTTTGGACCAATGAAAACGTGCCACGCAGGCAGCAATTCTGAGCTATATTAATGATGAAATGCTGATGTGGAAGTAAGACGGCCACGTGTTCAGAACTGGATTGGTCAAGTGCATTGACGTGTTCCCAATGTTCGGAAGGTTCCATTGAATATTGGTGCTGATCAGCACCAATATTCAGAATATTGGGGCCAAACAGCCCCAATATTCAAATGAAATATTACGAATTTGGGAAAATGCCAATGCCCTGTGACCCAGCCCTGAACACGTGGCATTGACGACTTTGACCCGAAATTAGGTCAAAGCCGACAACGCCTGCGAAATGCTGTGCTGTGCTCTGCCTAAAAATGTTCTAATGCGTGTCAGACAAATACATTATGCAAACAGAACATACACGGCAAAAGCATGGCCGGGATCTCCGCGGTGCGCGGTGATGGGCGAGAAAAGCCCAAAGCCCCCGGATCCCACACAAGACGTCGGAACGAAAACATACAAGATGAAAACAAACGAATGCGATACACACACGTAAGCGAGTGCATACAAAATGCGGCACACCAGTTGAGCAACAAACACATTGGGCGCGTGTGTCACAAGGGGGCATACGCGGATGCCACATGGGGCATATGGCGGGGGGGATCGGGGGATTTAGGGAGAATACACAAGTCATCTGAAAACGTACAATGACATGAAGGGCACACACACGAAAGTGCATATGAAACTAAAATGGTATGCGTGGATGCAGCGAGGATATCTCGTAGGCGAGCGTTGAGCGTGGAGTCGGTCGAAGATGAACACAAGCGTAAAGGGGTCGACTAGTCGAAGGTCATCATGCGGTCGAGCACTGATCCTGCATGTAAGCAAAAAGTTAGTCATGCATACACATATCGATGCATACACACTTAACGTCAGTCGCGCAAAAACATTATGCACAAAGATATTCATAGCAGACAGGGTCACAGCGGCAGGGTCACAGCGGCAGGGTCACAGCAGGAGGTGCACGGGAAGATGCAAACAAGAAATGGGCTTGAAATTGCATCAGAACTCCCCTTTGGGTTAATTTCGAAGTTCGAAGCATCGATCTTATAAATCCAGCTTTCTAGGCATTGATTGGCAGTATCTTTTTCACGATGACATGACCCTGACAGATCTCCCCTCTTAAAAGAGTTGTGACCTCACAACGGGCATACCTTTGTATATGTCTATGATGTCTTTGTTGTTGTCGCTTCTTGCTGGTACCAGTCTTCTTACACCGATTTGAGGCGTCCCTCATGGCGCTTTTAGGTTATTGGGGGGAACTGAGTCCACTTTAGTCCCTCACCTTACAGTTCTTAGGATGTAGCCCCCTTTGAAGTTCGTATCGTATTTCAGAGTGACGTTTCAAGGTTCAATGAATTGCGTTTCGTGATACAGATTGACGCTGGATTACTGATTGATCCACACGTATCGTGCGTCAGAGTGACGATTCAAAGCATCCGAAGTGTACGTTACGGATTATTTGCGCTAGCCGTCGTCGCTTTGCGAACGATGATCCCACGATTTAACGATTTATAATCGAACGATTCTCGGCCTGATATAATGCACCCAACCCTTCCTCCCCTCCTTAAGCTACTTTGGAGGATCATAGGCGGCAACGGGGAGCCCGTGTTTGTTTCCGGAGTTATTTCACCGGGGGCTTGTTTTATTGCAAAGAGAGTGGCCCTGCTTAACGGGATTGGACTTATAATCTTTACCCGGTCTGCTCACTCTAATATGGTCCAGTACGCACGCTTTGACGAACATCTATCGCGATGAGTGAGAATGGATTCGCCACGTACTAATGTGAAATTTATTTAGTTATGTTTGTCAAGCACAACTTAGGATCACAACTCCGTCTACCTCAGTCGATATCTCCGGTAGCTTCGGATGACTGACCAAGAATCCGATGACAAACCACGGCTTTGGCAAAGGTAGCATTTAGCAGTTTTTATTTATCCACAGATATGATGATATCTCGCATGTGCGTATCTGTGCAAGGGTATGATTTGTACAAGGCTCACTACACCTTTAGCAAGGAAGGATCAATTTCCTGCTTCTATGCAACATAATGATAAAACATTAAGAGCAAGGTATATAGATGATCGACATGTATTAGTATATATTACAAGAAGTAAGGGCATGAGGCTTAATATAATGTTAGCTTTCATAGGCAGCTATAATGTCTGCTGCATTGGTCAGCTCTGTGGCTTTGACCCAGGTGTCATGCTCAGGGCCGTAGCCTGCATATCGCACTAAATAGTACTTGACACCTCTAGTGAACTTATCCGAGAGTATATGTGATATCTCAAATAGTGGTTGCCCTTCTTCGGTGATCATCTGTGGCAGAGGCAAAGGTGCTTGGATCGAGTCATTGTACAGCTCTAATCTGGATACAGGCTGTACCGGATGAATACGGATATCGAGGTTTCCGAAATCTAACTCGTATGCACGGCCATGGCTAAGCACTTTGGAAATGGTGAACGGCCCAATATATGGCTGCTTAAAGTGTCTGCCTGCCTCTGTCAAACCAGTCCATTGAATATAAACTCGGTCCGTAAGAGAACTTTCTGCCCAACTGCAAACTGTCGAGGCATGTGAGTCTTATTGAATCTGGCTTGGCTAATTTCTGCTGCTCGGAAAATGTTGTCTACCGCGTTGGCATGTACAGCCGAGTACTGGTCAAAATGATCTCGAATAGCTCTTTGTATTGGAACAGGAGCTTCTGGCGGAATAGTGATTACCAGGTCATGAGGCGAAAGTGGTTGCGCCATCGAGTCGAGATGAAACGGTGAATAACCAGTTGAGGCAGAAACTGTGTTGTTAATTGCAAACTCCACCAGAGGCAACTTGTCCTCCCACGAATTGGCTGAAGTATCATTGCAACAACACCTGTGGATGAAAAAATATCATCTAATCAGTTTATAAACCAGAGGATGGTGAAATCGAATCATGAATCAACAATTTGAAAAGTACCTGAGGATATCCTCGATGAAGGCATGGCTCCTCTCATTGGCTGCATTCGACCGTGGATGGTGTGAGGACGCCATGGACAATCTTGTACCAGTAGATTTCCACAGTGTCTGCCAGAATGTAGAGGTGAATCTGGGGTCTCGATCTGAGATGATGTTCCTCGGAAGACCATGGAGCTTGAAGATATGCTGCATATAGATAGAAGCAGTATGCTGAGCTGTCCAGGTCATGCTGAAGGGAATGAGATGACATCGATGAGAAAATTGGCACATCACCACAAATATACTGTCGTGCCCATTAGTGGTGATAGGCAGGTCAGTGATCCAATCAAGAGATACATCTAGCCATTTTGTCTTAGGCACGGAATATCGTATATGTGCCTGACCATAAGGCTTGTGTCGCCTCGTTTTCTGGCGCTGACAAACGGGGCACTCCCGAATGTACTTGATGGCTGCCGTTGTCATTCCTGGCCAATAATACCGGCTACGCAGAAGATGAAGCATGCGATTTTTGCCTACATGACCAGAAATAGTGGCTGAGTGGCACTCATGAAGGAGAATGTGGCGAAGTTGTGTGATCTCACCGTCATCTGTGGGGACTTTAGCTGTTGGTGGAATGTACAGCTGTCTGCCATATATGGTCTTACGATAGATCAACCCCTGAATGAGCTCGAAGCTGTAGCTGCTGACTGACTGTGATGACGTCAATGATGTCAGTTTAGCCAAAATAGTCTGTGCAAATGTATCACGATCATATTCGGATATAATGATGTCGTGTAGCTGATGAGCTGATGAAGAAGATAAAAGAGCAATGAATGTAGGATCTGCAGATGGCATGACCTCGCTGATATCCATGTGCTGAAGACAATCAGTGAGTTCAAAAAGTGCAGAGATACGAGTGAGTGCATCTGCGACCTTATTCTTATCGCCAGCAATATGCTCTATACGGAAGTTGTACTCGGAGAGCTCATCCAACCACCGTGCCTGTTTGGGGCTCGAGTGTGGATTTGGTCTGGAAATAAACCAGTGGCTGATGATCTGAGCGTACAATGGTCTCAGGAGCTCCCAACAAGATGTGGCGAAAGAATCGGAAGCCCTCCACAATGGCAAATAGCTCGATCTCAGGAATATGCCAACGTCTCTGTGTATCGGATAGAGTGACGCTGTGATAGCCACATGGCTTCATATATACCTTTTCCTTGATCCTGGAGTATCACTTGACCAACGTGTGTGCCTGATCCATCGACCTCCATAATAGATGACAGTTTCTGATCTGGAAGCTGTAGTACTGGAGCGTTACAGATGGCACTTTTGAGGTTATCAAATGCCTGCTGCTGCTCAGATTCCCAGACAAACTCTGCATTATCTTTAAGGAGACGATTGAGCGGCTCGGCAACTTTGGAGAATTTTGGTATGAATCTCCTGAATTGACCAACCATGCCCAAGAATGACCGAAGGGATGACTTGCCATCTTTAGCCATACGGCGTAGAGGCTGTTTTCCAACGGTAGGACCATAAGACACTGGAGGCTGAATTGCCATAACTGCTCGGATTCTGTCTTCGATGATGGACAAGCCTGCTTCAGAGATGTGATGTCCGATGAAGTCTATAGATCTGACGAACAACTCCACCTTGGAAGGCCTGATGAAGAACTGGTGTTCTCTGCAACGCTGGAGAAACTGTCGGACATGACTCACGTGGCTGTCAAAATCCGGACTGTATACGATGGTATCGTCCATGAAAATGACAAGGAACCGATCGATGAAGTCGAAGAATGCCCGATTTCCTACACGTAGAGCTGTTGCAGGAGCATTGGTCAATCCGAAAGGCATGACTGTCCACTCATAGGAACCGTATCTGGTGCGAATAGCTGTTTTGTGAATGTCATCTGGATGTATAGGGATCTGATGGAAAAACTGATTGAAGTCAAATCTGCTAAACCATCGTGCGCCTTTTAGCTGTTCAAGAAGGGTGTCGTGAGATGGCAATGGATACGTGTCCTTAATTGTGATGTTATTAAGGGCTCGATAATCACAGCACATCCTCCACTTCCCACCTGGCTTAGGAGCGAAAATGATAGGACATCCATATGGAGATGATGACGGACGAAGGATACCCAAGTCGACATATTTGATGATCTGTCGTTTGAGTTCTTCCATCATGGGTACTGGGATGGTACGTACTGGCTGCGATGGTGGTTTGTGCCCAGGTTCAATGTTGATTCGATGATAACCACCTTCAAACCGTTCTGGCCTATGACCAGCTGGAAGATCCTCCTGGAATATGTCTGAAAAGTCTTCTCTCATCTGATCACGTGCTGCTGTGACCTCGGGGTCTTCCATAGTGGTGTCTGTGTCTGATGCTGTAAAGACCAGTTCACCGTCGACCTCTGAGAGAAAGAAGAGATAAGCTACGGCTTCTTCAGCCGAACCACTGGATCGAATACGACGAAGGTGCTTTCTCATGGTGGTGGCGCTGACCAATTCCATTTCAGGAAGGTCATCTGAGTCTGGAGTCTGCTCAACTCTGGACAATACTGTGCGAATACTGGAGCCTGATGAATGCTTCCTAGTGATCGTCAGATTTTTGGTCTGAAAGTCAATGTGGGGATTTCTCCTTTCCAACCAATCTTGACCCAGAATGACAGTGAGTGGTTTCATGTCAATGATGTAGAAATCTTCTGTATCCTTATACTTGCCCAGCGTAAATGTAGCTTTGGGAAGATAGGATGTGCATGGTAGTTGGCTTCCTCCAGCCAATCCCACTGAAAACGATGAAGAGTCTGTGGGTGCTATACCAAGCTGAGCAGCGAACTGTCTGTCGATGAAAGACGATGTTGCTCCTGGATCTACCAAAATGTGAGTACTCTGTCCATATACTTTCCCTTTGTACAACAACAGCTTCTTCTGTGATTTCAGCTGTGCTGTTTGAGACTGCATCTGTGCGATGTGTTCTGAGGGATTGTCCATTTGCTGAAACTGCAATGTCAGACTGGAAAGGACTTCTTCTGAGATACTCTCAACCCGGCCACTTGCTTCAGTGGCATCTTCAGGCTGATCTACCCTCGGGGTGCTCTCACACCGGTACCTGTGCAGTACCCTGAGAGTTTCCCTGAGGAGCTGGAGCTGAAGCTGGAACTGGAGCTGGAGTTGCAACTGCTGCATTGATGCTGTGCTGACTCTTCAGTTCCTTAACCAAGGTGTTGATCGTATTGATGAGTTTGCCGGACCCATCCTTGGCACCCTGATTCTGCTGCTGCTGTCTCCGATTCTGGAAAGGACTCTGAGCTGGTGGCTTACCCTTGATCTCCTTTCCATCTGGGGTCTTGGTGGAATAACAATCCTTTTCGATGTGACCTACACGACCACAACGATTGGAAGTCTGAGGATTCTGCGATTTTCCTTTTCCTTTGCCCTTGCCTTTTCCACCTTTTCCCTTGTTCCGATTCTGATTGGAGTTCTGGCTACCACTCTGATTCTGATTCCGATTTCTGTTGGATCTGTCATATGGCTTCTGGCCACGTCCTTTGTCCTTATCCTTCTTGGCTGGACCTCCGGATGACTGCTCCTTCTGACCCCGATAGTGAAGGGTTTCTGACTGCTTTGAATGAATGACATAATTCAAATCAAGCAGTATCTGTGTGGTTTCTTGCCACGACATATTGTTCCTTTGCTCTTCTATCAGGAATCTGAGTTGGAACTGTCTGCGGAGATCTGGATCCATACTGGTGACGAATCTGTCCTTTATTAGCACATCATTCAAATCAACTGCTGCTAGAGAAGCCAGTGATGTGAATGTGCGCAAATAATCTGCAAAGGTTTGGGTTCCTTGAGTCAGTGCCATAAGGTGTTTCTTGGCTACTGATCTCTTGTGAGGATTACCAAATTGTCTGAGGAATGTCTGTCTGACCATTTCATAGGTGGCATGTGGCTGTTGTGCCAAGACCTGAAAATAGTGTCTGTCGTTGTTCTGAATAAGAGTCAGAAACACTGTAATCAAATCCTTATCCTTCACTCCTGGATAGGTGAACTGGAAATATCTGTCCACCGTGTCCAACCAGACTTCTGCGTCCTGTCCTGATTTGAATTCCCTAGGTGGTGTCATTTTCACCTTTGGGACCAAACTAGGTGGAGCTGGTGCTGGGACTGAATCTGAATCTGGATCTGTAAAAACCATCGGAGGATAATCTTCTGTGTACTCGTTTTCTGGTTCCTTAGGCTCATTAGCAGGATCCCTAAATCGGCTCATATCTGGCTTCATACGACTGATGTTGTCATAGTAGCCTATCTGGTCATATCGGGTTTGTGTGTCGGCATAACCAGCGATCCATTTCGGGACTTTAAACCGGCTGTATGCATCATATGAACCAAGAATGTCGAAAAACCATGTCGATGGATCTGGGTCGATATCAGGAATCTCTGGCTCTTCCTCTTCGATTGTAACCATCTAAAAACAAAACACAACACAAAAATACCTTCAGCTAATCGAGTAACTGAGTGTGTGTGATTTATATGTTATATATGGTATATCTGTATGTTTACATACATGTAGTACATTCGTACATAATAATGAGGTAGGTATATATATATATATCCACCTTCTTCCCCCCTCAAGGAAGTGTGTGATATAAGGCAGTTGTCAATTGCCTGTACCTCATAAATAGCATGCATTCCATATAGGAAGCATCTGTTACAGTTTTAGGGTTGTTGCCCGATATATAATCATGTCTGTGTCGAATACAACATGATATGTTAATGCCAAACACGAAGTTTATCGAATATATAGTGGCATTTTAGGGCATGTTAGGTTACAGTGGCCCATATACCCAATAATGTGATTAGGGTGTCACATGGTATCAGTAACCCTAAAATAGGTAAAAATAAAGCAGTATAAATATTTTGCAACTATTTTTAAGCAAAACTGCATTTAATACCATACTGAATGTTAAGTGGTTTTCAGGAGGTATGTTACACCCCTGACACACACATTCAATTTTTAGGGTGTTACAGGGTGTTACACATGCTGCATAAATCAGGGATTGTTATTTGATAGCTAAATATTCATTTTAGCAAAAAAAATCAATCCGAAATTTTCAAAATGTATTTCACGTACAGCATTTTGACCGATTTAGTGTTACAGCCAATATGTAACCCCCACATATTCCACACCTATTATCTAGGGTGTTACACGAGATATGACATGTGTCATTATGATTTTCTCATACCTCAATAGGTATAAAATCATATTATCAAATAAAATAGGGTCCGATTTTCCATTTTCAAATCTATCGCAAACGGATTTTACCCATTTTGGCCGTTTTTGGCTATATATATATATATACATATCTCTGTGTGTGTGTGGAATGTAAAGTACAGAAGCACTGCAAATCACTTTACCTTTGCACATGATAAATTTCATGGCATAAAAGTGAATTATGCTGTATATCAACATCTGAGGTTGATCACATTTCTGGGTTTTACTGATTTAAACCCATGGCAGTAAATGTACTTTCTGATGATATATATAGAGTCATCAACTTAAGCGGATTATCCACTTTAGTGATATTTATCAATCTATGATATGTTTTGAGCATAGGTCTGTGCTCTAAGATTTATCAAAATGATATCTCTTATTTTAAACATATCAGGACATTGCTTGATATAATCAAAGCAGTTTGACACAACACATTTGTATGTGTGTGCTTGTCCTCAACAACTTCTATCAGATGTCAATATAGTTACTGCTCTGAAAGAGTTACATGCATTTTGAACTAATCAAATCTGTATCAATTGTCATTATGCAATGTACTTGTTGTTGTTGCTCCAGCGATGATATGTGGAATGACGAATGGACCGCGCCCAACAGTTACCAGCTGTTGCATGGGCACAGTATATTGCCTTCGGGTCTGGAGATAACTCCATCCAGCCCTTCAGCATGTTGGATTATCTGTTCCCATATCTATCGCCATCACTGACACTTCACACGCACATGTGTTTGTGAAGTGTTATCTACATTATCATATTCATGATAGATATTAAAGTTGGTCAATTCACTACGAATCAGTGAATATCAATACATACAGTAATGCAGTGTGTGTATGTATAGTACTTATTGATTAGTACTTTTTGCCAGTGTGTGTGTGTGTGTGCTCACTTTTACACACTTTACAGGAAGATAAGTTCTGGACATTACAATATTTCCAGACAGTTTATCATGCAGGATAATCAGTATACCATGCACTGAATAGATCTAGCATGATATATTAGTTTAGAGGTTATTGTAATTCCAAAATAATCTCATTTACAAAATGAGTTGCTGGTATATTTCACATACAGTTCCGGTGAGCATTCCTTTCAGTGATCCACAGTAGAACGATATGTGGTCCGAGGAGTATCTCGACTCCACCGGGTCATATCGAGCTAATTACTGTGTTAAGATCTCTGAACAGGCACCTTATGCTGTATGGGTTCGAATATAGTTAGCATGCACTGCAAATATGCTTTTGTGCACGTCTAATGTATTGTGATTTGATGCCATCTATTCCAACTGTTACCGTGATCAAGCTGGATAATATATAACATCTGTTATGATGATGCATGCACAACTTACAGAGTGGTAGTCATTCAGTATAGAATGTGTATATACTTAGATGCTGCATGTAATGTGCGATGCAAGTTAGTGTGTGTTCAATTAACCATCTTGCACACTATATTGAGATAAGCATGAAATGCTGACAACTTGAATATTTGTGCAGTCATCAATATGTGGTGTGTGCTGCAGTATAATATCAGATGTCAATCATGCATGCGTCCAAAATATGCCTGCGAGTATTAGTTGTTGTTAATAGATAGTTTGAAACACATATAGGGTAGAATATTCTATATATCCGTGTTTTAATACTATCGCTGTACGCAACAATATGAGGCTCAAATGGTGATAATATGTCTGTAAAAGATATAACATATGAGAGTCTGAGAGTCTAAGTAGCTTATGCTACGTGCGCTGTGTAAGTCTGTACGAGTACGGCTACGGTGATGCTCGAGTACTCTAACACGTGGCTCGCAGTCTCTGTCGCTATGACTCGCGGTGTCGAGCCGAATAATAATGCAGTCATCTGTCACATGCATCGAGGAATGTCATACAGGGGGCAGTACGGTATATCTAGTCCCCCGTGACACCACCACATTCTGTGGATGTGTGTGGCAGTGGCATGATAATGTCAGACAAGCAATATATCATACTACTCAGAAACGGAGCCAGCAGAGATACAGGCATTTGCATTGGCAAGAACTGGTCCTACTGGTGCCTCCGGGTCTTTAGAAATAGACATGCTCGCAGAGGCCCACCTTCCCTCGCCTCGGGTCACCCTATCAAGTTCTGCCGCTGCAGTGATGCTAATACAATCTGATCCTGTCGTTGCTGTTGTTGTAGTTGTCGCTGCTGGGCATGCAGCTTCTGTGCTTCAGCTGCTCGTAGCTTCTCAACCAGCTTAACACGCCGGTCCTTAATATCCAATAGGCGGGCAGTGAACTTGTCAATAATGGGAACCCCGGGTTTGGTGATAGGAAGGGCTTTTGTGAAAATGTCAGACTGATTGTCATCAGTCGGAATCCAGACCGGTGTAAACTTCCTGAGGGGTCCCTGACACCAGTTCCTAACCGCGTGGTACCGAACCTCAATGTGTTTGAGCTTAGAAGAGAGTGCCCGCTGAGTGACTAGAGTCTGAACTGCTGAGAGTTATCTACATTGATGGTGATGTGCTCAGCTGAGGGAAAGAACTCTGTTAGTGTGTTATAGATGGCCAGGGCGGAGGTGCAGGCCTCTGACATGGCAACATACTCTGCCTCTGTAGAGTGAAGGGCAGTGCATGACTTCTGCTTCTTTGACCACCAGTCAATGAGCATACCGTGAAAGTAGAGACAGTAGCCGGAAACTGAGTTCCGTGTG
>LGRX02025925.1:0-38603 GCA_001247695.2 Cymbomonas tetramitiformis | reverse complement strand
AGATAATTTCCCCAAACCTTCAGCAATTAGGCCAAAATTGCATTTTCGGGATTTTTTTATTTTTGAACATGTTTAATCGGTCGATGTTCAGTTAATGTTCATTTAGGCATTGATCGCGAACATTTTGATCGTGATCGTGATCGCGAAAAAAAATAAGCGATCACCGAACCCTGCTTTTTTACATTTTGATTTTCGGACGAGAGGAATAGATGCACATTCGGTGCGATAATAATAGAGAGGTTCCGCAAAGTGGTCGGAGAACTAACAAATAACAAATAAGGGAATCTTCGGTCATAAATTCCGTCCACGTCGACAGATGACAGTTCCTTACTTCTCCACAGTTCTTATCTCTCTCCTTAGCTCAAAAAAAAAAGCGTTCGCCCTATGAGGCGAACCTGAAAATGTTTTTCTGAAAAATAATATTATGATATAATATTTTCTGAAGGTTTTTCGAAGCTGGAGGAAGATAAAAGCGAAGGTAAAAGCGCGCTGTTTTTTGCAGCGTGATTTGCGCCTTCCTGTACTGTTAAATATGCTTAAACCCTGTCTTACTTATGCCCTTTCCGCAAACTGCTGCTATGATCTTCTTTCGCTAACCCGTGTCTGAGCCCAACGAGTTAATCTCCGCGGGGAAGGCACGTAAAAATAAGCCTGGTGAAGTGAGCAAAGAGCTCTGCTCTGCGCTCGCGCGAGGTACCAAACATCCAGTACCACAAACGACATCGTAAAACAAACGAAAATAAACACGCATCATAAACGAGGCCATACGCGAAACATTCTTACCATCTTGCTTGTGTGTGTGTTCATTACTCAAATTGAAACAGATATGGAAGCAGAACAGGAAAGCGCGCAAGGGCAAGCTTGGGATAAGGCTGCCACCCTGCCTAGAGGAGATAAAACACCGCAGCGCTGAAATCAAAACGCAATTCGAAGTATGGGAATCTTCTGGCTTCGAGAGGATTGAAATAGGCTCGTGCATTTACACTGAGTTTATGAAGGCAGTAAAAGAGGACTTGGGCGAAGACGAGGAAGTAAACGTGTCTGTTTACTTTGGTGACTTGGCTTTACGGAATATAGTCCTTCTGTCAGCTACAATTTTCAAGGTACAAGCTTGTAATCTTTTCACCCAAACCCTCAAGAGCTTTGTTACGAATAAGTTCGCGCACAATCACGCAACTCCAAAGAGTCCTGTTAGACGCTTTTGCAAACTTCCTTTTTTCATCTTGCATTCCGACTCTAGAAAGCTGGGAAAACTAGATCTAACTGAAATTAACTCAGTGGGGAATTCGCTAACTGTAACTAACGCACATCTCGCGCAGAATTGTAGCGACCTGTTCTACGTGGCGACAAGGGAAGGAGAGCAAGTAGTACTAGTTGCTGGCGCGAGCGACGTGGCCAAGAAGATTCTTTCCGCCACGAATTCTGAACTGACCGTCGAGCACTTGAAGAACTGTGGTGAACAGCTGCTCGACTTTGACCAGTACTCGCGTGTGCTGGAGGCTGCTGGAAACATTTTCAAAGACATCTCCTCAGGCGAGCACGACACGAGGAGTGAGCATTCGCTCTTAGTGGAGTCATTGCAGAGGCAGAAGCTAAATGACACTGCCTCGAAAGCGTCACGCACCTGATACTGGAGTAGAGCCACCACCTGAGCCAGCGTCAGCACCTCTCTCACCGGCAGAGGATCGCACTCCACCTGAGGTAAGCTTAAATTATATGCACACACACTTGCATTCTCACGCGTGCAAGCTCAGAATAGCGTCCCATTCTTTTGGCGCATCACAGGAGCCAACGGGTATGCAAGACTACGAAGAGGGTGACGAATTTGACCTCTCTGCTTTCGACGAAGCAGAAGAATTCGAGAAACTCGACAAGGAGCTGCAAGAAAACGACGATTACGACACCGACGACGAAGACGGTGGTCTGAGCAACGACGACTTTCTAGCATCTGTTAAAGTCAAAAGGTTGGGCGCATTGACCGCAGGACCGTTCACAGAGCGCGAGATTACTGAAGTAAGCAGACTCCTGAAAGCGGGTTTACTGCAAGCTCAAAAAACAGTTGCAATTTTCAGTGTGGAAGGAAAGAAATACCCCAACAGCGCTACCCCTTTCCTGCACGTGAAAGTTGCCTCAATCGAGGAAGCCGGAGTGCTAGTTGAATACGTATAGTTGATGACTGGAATTTAAAGTGCCGAAACTTTGCGAGGGCCTATCAGATGCACAGGCCGTGACTTATTCCTATACCAAGG
The DNA here is from genome assembly GCA_001247695.2 of Cymbomonas tetramitiformis. Classification (NCBI taxonomy): domain Eukaryota; kingdom Viridiplantae; phylum Chlorophyta; class Pyramimonadophyceae; order Pyramimonadales; family Pyramimonadaceae; genus Cymbomonas; species Cymbomonas tetramitiformis. Next base: position 36,354 of record LGRX02025925.1, on the reverse strand, counting down.
AGGAATGAAAATGACAACCGGAGCCCAGCAGAACGGCTGAGATGTGAGTACACCACCTGTCCAATATAATGATGGTCCAAACCCCTGATAGACGGTGGTGTAAGGGTTCCAAACGCCCGGAATGCTATTTCCTGAATGAATGTAGATGGTCCACACCCCTGTCACACGTTGGATAACGGGTTCCAAACGCCCGGAATGCTATTTTCTGAACGAATGTAGATAATCCACACCCCTGTCACACGTTGGAGGGTGGGTTCCGAACGCCCGGAACGTTTCTTCATGAATGAATTAAGATTGTATAGGTTTCGTATTGAACCAGGATAGGTTGTGTGCGTGTGTGTGGGATCGATCTCTTGTAGTGAAACCCTCTCCGTAGTCCCTTTCTAAGGAGGCCTTGGAGGAGATTATCCCATGGGTAAGAGGGCTCAAGTTTACCCGAGATTCGGGGCCGATTGGGAGGAAGTTTCTGCAAATCAAGGCGGGAACGCAAACTACGCCACGCAAGTTGAAAGCACATCATGGCGTAGTTGCTATCACAAGTGGACTCATGTCGATTGTCAGCGCGTGGATGAACAGTGATGGCCATGTGCTACAACCGGAATTCGCTTCCTACGTTGGGAAATATACGACGGTGGTCCGCGAGATTGTGAGCAGAGCCATTGATATCGATGTGAGTATAAACACTGCTTACCCCACGTTCCGGGCGCTTGGAACCGTTTGGAGGCCTTAGTCCGGACGTTCGGACCTGCTTCATGTTTGTTGCTCATGTTCATATGCTTCGGATTGGAATCACGGTTCCGGGCGGCCGGACCAACATTGGATCAATGTTCCGGTACGGCACGGAACCTATCCATTCAGGCTATACTGATTTATTCCGTTTTGGGCGTGCGGTTCAGCATCATAAAACTGGCATGGACGCCTTGAAGACAAGGGTATTGGAAGTCCGTGACATCATGGAAGCTGAGCTCTCGCCTGAGCTTTTCGTCATTGCAACGCACCGGCTCGTTCATATTCCGGATCAGATGCGTGACGAAGGACCAGTTCCCGATCTTTGGATGTTCGCTCCAGAGAGCTTCTTCGGCGAGCTGAGACGGATCATCAGGACTCGCTCGCACCCTGTCGCCAGCATGATGAAAGGGGTGGAGTTGAAACGCATGGTAAGTCTGGTACGCGGCTTATACCAGTTGCTACAGGCGAATGGTTCGCCACCAACCATTAGCCAACCACGTAGCGAGAACACCGTGTCCCTGATGTTGGCGACCGGCAACGAGAGGAAGGGCAAACTTGTCTACTCGACACCAGGTACTGTCCAGACTTAAGTGCATATCGTCCAATTTCGGTCCAGGGGTTTGGAAACGTATCATTGAGCAGGGTCCAACCGGTTGGAACCTGCTTGGACCTTTCATTAGACAAAGCCCAAGCCAATAGGGCTCGTTCCATCCACACCCTTCCGGGCGCCCGGGACCCAGGTTCCGGTAGGGTTCCGGGCGTTTGGAATTGGATCGTCAAAAGCACGCATTGTTTAACAAATTTCCGTTTTGCGGTGCGTAGATGATAAGAAGGAGATACAAGCTTGGCTGGCTACAAACGTGGAGTGGTACGGGAACATTATCAGAGAATTTAATCGTGCTGAAGACCATTACACGAGGTATGCATGTTTGCTTGACCGAAGCTTTTTTTGACTAATCATTCACGTACGCAGTTTAGTGGTGTTCCCCTCGCCCGGAACTAACATCCAAGCGCCCGGAACATTGCTTCCGCGCATTTGGACCATGCAGGAACATTAGACAAAACCGACGTCGCTTGGCGGCTCGTCGCGGCAGGGGCAGAGGCCCAGGTCAAAACTTGACGAGGCCGATACTTCATCAACCTGAAACCTGGCGCAAGAGCCCCGTCACAGGGGAAGTCATTCCGTTTACGGAGATGGAAATGAGTTACGCCTTGGCACCACCGAGAAGGTGGACAGAGTATGCTTACGTCAAAGTTCGCAATTTTAATTACAGATCGCTGGAAAGGGACATGAACAAGGCTACTTGTCATCGATATTTCAAGTCTGTCTTTAAAGTCTGGAATGTACAGAAGCAGCAAGAAGACGACCAGGACAGGTGAGACATGCCAACTATACATGTTCCAGACGTCTGTATAAGAGTGGAGTGTAGGTTCCGGCCGTTTGGACCATGGTCAAGCTACGTTTCATTAAATCTGTTTAAATATTCAAAAGTTCGATACGTTCCGGGCGTCCGGAACCATGCTGCCACACGGTTCCGGACGCCCGGACCAAAGCGTCCTTGTAGATCTCGATTTGCAGGTGTTCATGATTCTTTCACTTCTGATGGCAGGTATGGCGAAATTCTGAAGGTCGTCAAGCTTGTCGTGCACACTGACACATATATTCTTGTGAAGTGTAGATGGTTTCCCCTCGAAGCTGCTCTTTCCGATGCGGTCACGCAAAACATCTACCTGCGCACCGATATGCCATGGGAAACCAAAGATGCATTCATCGAAGCGAAGGACATCAACAATCAAGTGGTCGTGGCGCCCATTCCATGGAAGCCTTTGCGGCTTGCACGGTATACCGGTAACAAGGTTCCATTAAATATTCGACATCGGACAGACGTGCTTGCCGTCGTGCTTGACCGCCACGTCGATTTTGTCGGCGACATCGGCGATAGTAGTTCTGATGACGAAGATTAGTTAACTTATTGCCTCGCTCGAGGCGGTAGTGTATCGGTCTCGTTGAGCACCACGTGCTGCCAAGTCAGAACCTACCAGTTGTAAATATACTGTAATATATAACACGCATTGTACAGATAATACTAACTTACCTGGAGTTCCAAAGGGGTTCCGAAGGCTTGGATGCGCCTTGGAATCCGTCAAACGCAAGTTCCGAAGCGGTTCCAAACCATTGGACTAAGCCTGGACCCCATAAGATATCACTTCCATAATCGTTCCAAAGGCTTGGACGGTCTTGAACTGCACGTAGCAAGAATGATCGGTCCAGAGAATTATCAGTCTAAGGCAACGAACGAGGACGCATCTAGTGTGAGTGCAGCAGTAGATATTGAATTTTGTGTGCGCAGGTTTGCGGAGCGCGTATATCATATCAGGCGCCGCAGTCGCACATATCAACATATCTGCATAATATCGACCGCTGCATAATAAACAGCGAAAACAGTGAGCGAGGAGACATCGTCGTAATCGCAGTTGTTCGTACATATCGTCAGAGATAACAGCGCGAGAAGGTGTGCATACAGCATGCCGATCGCACATATGCGCAGTTATCATTCGCAATTGTACGAGATTCGACATATTGAGACGCGGATGAATAAATCATCATCAGAATATGATCCGAGTGATAGATGGCATTCGTATCATATGCCGAACATATACGACAGAGATATGCTCATAATTCGCAGCGCGCACATCAGTGATTCAACAGAGTCACAATAAATCGCCTTCTGCACCGAACGATTACCTTGCAATTTGATGACGAGATCAGTGTGCATGGTGTCATCAAAATACCGGTATTTCAAATAGTTGCAATAATCACTCGTCTGCGCGCATCATGATTATCCTTGACAGAATATGCACATACCTGCTGGAATTATCATGAACAGATGACGCATGATGACAGTATAATATGCAGCATGCTATACAAGTCTGTGATGCTTGCCGAGATAGTATTATCCATTCGCTGTCAGATTCACATACAAGCTTGCAATCATGAGTGTGTACTATATGTTGTGTGAGTAGCTATACACACACACACACACTCAGTATGACAGATAAGTGGATGCTCTGCAGCAATATCAGAATAGTGTGTACAACTATTTGGGCGTGCAGTGATTATACTACTTGCAGCACCACACACACACATACACACACCCACACACTTGCAGTATATACAATAATTCAGTATATACCAAGTGCATGCAGCAGATGTACATTATAATACATGTACATTATAATACTGAGCAACTATATCATTGTGACATGTGCATACATTTATGCATTCAGCTTGATCACGTTAGCAGCTGTTATGTATAAACCAGCTTGACCACGATAGCAGCTGGAATATATGGTGTCATATCACAATGCATCAGACATTGCACATAAGCATACCTGCTGTGCATGTAAACTATATTTGAACCCATATGGTGTAAGGTGCCTGTTCAGTGGTCTTAACACAATAATTAGTTCAATATACTCTGACGCAGGATTTGGGATGAGTATATTTGTTCTATTGTGGATCACTGAAGGGAATGCTCACCGGAACTATATGTGAAATAGACCAAAGCAACTCATCACTGTGGATGAGATAGGCAGGATTACAATCACTAACTAAGCTGATATACATCATGTTAGATTCATTCTGTGATTGGTATACAGATCATCCTATATGATAGATCAAATTGGTATAGTGTAATATCAGTAATTACCTATATACAAGTGTGTGTAGTAGCACAATTCCACACACACACACACACACACAATGTACTCAATCAGAAAGTACATGTACATAAGTCACTGCATACACAAGTCACTGCAACTTATGTATCATCAAGTATATGACATTACACTGATTCACAAGTGTAATAATAAATCACTGACACTACTATGTAAGTTGACAATGCACCGACTCGAAAGTGTAATGATCAAGAATCATATCAACACATAATACATAGTACCATCCAGCTTGATCACGATAGCAGCTGGATGTCAAGTGATGGCGATAGATAAGGGACAGAATCAACCAACATGCTGTAGGGCTGGATGGAGAAATCTCCAGGCCCGAAGGCATTATACAATGCTCAAATAAGCAGCTGGTCACTGCTGAGCATTGTCCATTCGTCTCACATATCATCGCTGGAGCAACAACAACAACTACATTGCATTATGACAATTGATTCAGAATTGATCAGTTCAAATTGCATGTACACTCTCAGATCAGTAACTATATATTGAACTGATAGAGGTTGTTGTGGACATTACACACACACACACTGTTGTGTTGTGTGAGACTGCTTAGATTTATTTATCAAGCTATGTCCAGATCTACTTGGAAACTAAAGATATCACTTGATACTCTTTCAGTGCACAGTCATATGCCCAAGTAGATAATAGGTTCTGACAAGTTATCACTTAAGTGACAGACTCGCTTAAAGTTGATACACCTAACATTATCATTGGGAAGTGGACTAACTTCCATGGGTTTCAAATCAGCAAAACCCATATATATGTTCAACCACAGATGTTGACCATCAGATATCTTCACTATTATGCCATGAAAAATACCATGTGCAAAAGTGAGATACGTTGCATGAGTTCTGTAGCTTGCACATTACACACACACCGCTATATATATAGTTATACACTGAGGTACATATATAAGTGGCCAGAATGGTGAAAAATGGGTAAAAACCCATTGCGGGAGATTTCAAAATTGAAATTCGGACTCCATTTTTTCACGGATTATCATTTTATACCTATTAAGGTATCTGAAAAACATAATGTGCATAGTCATATCTCGTGTAACACCCTAAATATCAGGTGTGTAACACCTAGGGGTATACATAGTTGCTGTACCAAAATACGTGAAAAACTCACACGTATGATTTGAAAATGAAAATTTGGGTTTCAGTTTTTTCGTTACCCTATTTTATTAGCTATTGCAAAATATGCTCAAAATAGTACAGCACCTGTAACACCCTAATATTATATATATTCACGTGTACAGTTACAGGGGTGTAACATACCTCCTAAATACCACGTGATACACAGTGATATAATAAATGCAGTTTTGCTTCAATTTCTTTGAAAAATGTTCATACTGCTTTAATTTAACACATTTTAGGGTTACTGATGACAAGTAACACCCTACTATCACGGTGGGAGATAAGGGTCACTGTAACACTATATACCCTGAAATGCCACCTATATAATAGGAAACACTCTGTGTTTGGCATTTATGTCATGCTGAAATCAGCACAGTCATGACAATATATCGGGCAACAACCCAAGAACTGTCGGGCAACAACCCTAAAACTGTATAAGCTGCTTCCTATAAGGACTGCATGCTACATTATGAGGTATTAAGGCACTTGACAACTGCCTGTGTGTTCACACTTCCTTGAGGAGGGAAGAAGGTGGATAGGATCACACACATATCCATTTTATATTCCGATCTGGTGAATTCTGATGGATTGCTTTTGATAAAACCACTGCATCCACAAGTAACGTTGAAATCTGTACAACGTTAAACCCACCGTCACTAACAAAGTGTAAAATCGGATGGGAAACTACATCCCAATGACTATAAGTTAACTATCGCTCAGCATTTACATCCTCGAGTAAGTGCGGAATGCTGAACTATATATATATATATAATATAACCTGATACCATGCTTAATAGCACATCATTGGATCAGAAGATGATAGTTATATAATGTATATATATATCCCACCTGATACACTTTGGCACTATAGCCGTACATAAGAGTGGGAAGGACAGGTGCATCGCTGTAGGACTGGTTGAGATAGTCCCAGTACTGAAGGCAGAATGTGGCAACCGAATAACAGCTGATAACTGTTGGGTGACCACCATGCAAAACCTTCCAAGCGTAACTCCTTTGTCCTAAGATGCAAGTGAATTGTTCATAATATGTTGACATCACATAAAAGCATTCTGAGGAAACCCCTATATATTCATATGAGTTGTCATCACTACAAATGACATGGGTTTCGAATCATCGAAATGAGTATAACTCCGATGAATTCATTAGTACAGAGCAGCTGTTGAGATTATTCCTCCGGCTGGATTGCAATCATTCACAATCCCTGTACATTCCGGTGACAAAATATTGCACTGGACTGATCACCACATTTGGTATAATCTGTGATATATAAATCATCAGAAAAAGCGTTGCAATCAGTACAATGCTGTCTAAACTCACAAAGATGAGTAATAGATTTTCTCAGATGTAATAAATTGAGGCACAATGTGACCTGCGCTAAGATCGCGTATGCATGGACACAATATGACGTGGACACAACTCATACAACCTCCGGTACAAGCGGACAAGGTTGATTGCCACGACATCACATCTGAAATCAATAAATCACTCAGAGAGAAGGTGTTGACATCAGGACAACACCATTATACATATAGTCATGAGGATTTTAAAGAAGACACAGTCTCTCCGATATTGACAAACATGGTACATATATTACCATGCCCTCTGATCATATATTTGATATCCCACAGCATACGATGATGGTAATAGCAAACCACTTCGCCGCTGGAGGGTAGTGTTGTATTTTATACAGCACATGCATGGGCACTATATGACCCACGCTGATGACGTGAATTTGGGCTGCATCCCAACGACTGCAATGCACCTTCGGTGCAATGAGCTGCATCCCGAGAACTGCTGTCCAGCTTCATAGTAAGCTTCCACGTCATCACATAGAGGTCGGACATCTGTTGTAGTTAAACGGCGCTTGACAACCGCCTAGCAATACACTTCCTTAAGATTGAGGGGGAAAGATGATCAGCTAAAAATACAACTTAAAACCAAATACATAATAAAGACAAATAATAAAACAAGTAAGTTGCATCATCGTTTTTGTTTTGGTAATCGTGACTATATACAGTCAAACCATGCAGAACTCCATGAAGTTGACACATATATGTATCAAACATTTCTAAGGTCATCAGCCATGACATACATATGAGCTTGATTTTGAAGACCTAGACATTGTATACATCTGGTCTAGCATGTATCCAGACTAGAATTGTATATTGACACGGTGCAAGCACTATAGCCTCTGCCACCGATGATCATTGAAAAAGGGCAACCATTCTTGATATTTCATACATATCATCTGATTGGATCATTAAAGGTGTCAAGATTACTCAATGCAATATGCAGGCTACGGCCTGAGTACAACACCTAGATAGGTCAAAGCCACTGAGCTGACCAATGCAGCATAAATGCTAGCTGCCTTTGAAGGCTACATAATAAGCCTATTGCCCTTATGTCTTGAAATGTATCCGTGTATTGGCATCTCTTTGAGGTAATCATGCCTGCTGAATGAGCCATACCAACCATCTTGTCTTCATTGATCATTACATATCTGATCATACCGCCATTGAACAATGCCTATTCTGTGAGATTATTATATCACGAGGCATTTCAGTAGTGCACATTAAACAATTGCAGTGCAGCAAAGATCATCAGCTCTTCATCATACCTAAAGGTTGAGTTGTTGTCAAAAGTATTGATTTATCAGACACCATATCTCAGAGGTCTATTCATCATGGAAGACAGAATCTGTGCAATCATGGCTATTCAGCCTCCAACATAGCTAACATAGCTATCCAGCTTATGACCCAACCGTTGGTAAGCGGCCTCTACGCCATATGGCTAAACATGGCAAGTAATCTCTTCGGTCATTCTTGGGCATAGTCGGCCAATTCAGGATATGTATCCCGATATTCTCCAAGATTGTCGAGCCACTCATGTTTTCCATGTCTCATATGAAAACAGCCAACATATCGCCCTATGAAAGGAATCATCTCCTTCAGCAAGGGGAAGTGGTTATGCTGTAAAATTGACCAGTCTGATCATCATAAAAGTGACAGATTTGAAAAATCGACTGAAACTTGTATTGAAAATGAATATTCCTTAAGACAAGGTATTGCACCTAAGGGAATAAAGGTTTCATCGTCTGAAATAGGAAAGGAGTTTTTCATTGACTCTAGTTCCTGAATCCAGAATCACATAGAAAATATATTCTATCCTGTGCATATAGAAAGTACATTAGATTCAGATTCTGAGCATACAAGTGGACTTGAATGCACTCGGGGTTGTACTGAGTTGCAATTGTCCAAAGTTTTAGCCCCCCTCGCTCCGGTGACGTGCTCACGTTAGGCTTTGCCAGGCGCGAGGGGGGGCCGCAACTACGTTCAAAGAAAAAACCGCGACTAAATGCTGAGACACAAGACAGACTGAATCACTGAACTCTACATTGGTACCTATTTCTCGAAAGATTCCTAGATTCTAATAAAACATCAGGTTGTCGTTCGATTGAAAATTGAATACTGTGGGCGTCAGATCCGAATATTTCCTAGACTCTAATCGTCACTTTTTCATACAATTAAGGTAGCAGGTTCATTGAACGTGTGGATGGGCGCATGATTGGCCATAATCGGGTGTTCACAGTTTCGTGGAATTAGCGGACGACGCCAATACTATTCGTTCAAAATGCCGTTCTGGTTGCCCGCTCATTTTGAATTCGACGATACCGATGGCGGCGTGCCGCGTGTGGGCCCACGCATGGTACGATAGCCTGCCACAAAAGTCCTGAGCAACAACTTCTACGACAAAATTCTGACCAGGTGCGCCCCGGCTGCGCAGCGTGCATGCATTCTTTTTTGCGTGTGTTTGCGTGTGTTACCCGAACCCTGCCTCGCTGTAAGATTTTTTATGCAATTCTGTGCACTCGCAGGTTCCTACGCTTCAACAAACGCGACGGATAAGGGTACGCTCTGTCAACTTTTGCACCCCGCCTGTTTGCATGTAGTGCATGCCAACCTCGAACCCCTCAACGACAAGGGAATCCGGACCCTAGAACCGGCGGGCACCGTCCCGTGAAACGCTTGTGAAGGAGTGGGACCTAAGAACCCATGGGAGCGGCCCCAAGAACCTCTGCTGTATGCTTAACTGAAAGTTGCAGGTACCCTTTCCCCGCGGCGGCATCAATAAGACCGCGGGGCGCTGCTGCTGTGACTGCCCTTTGTGCGCATCTTTTATTTCTGGAAACGCGCTGCTGCTGTGACTGCCCAACTGTGCGCCCAATGCTGCCTTGATTGCCCAACTCGTGTTGCTGCTGTGACTGCCCTTTGTGCGCATCTTTTATTTCGGAAAAGCGCTGCTGCTGTGACTGCCCAACTGTGCGCCCAATGCTGCCTTGATTGCCCAACTCGTGTTGCTGCTGTGACTGCCCTTTGTGCGCATCTTTTATTTCTGGAAAAGCGCTGCTGCTGTGACTGCCCAACTGTGCGCCCAATGCTGCCTTGATTGCCCAACTCGTGTTGCTGCTGTGGACGCCCTTTGTGCGCATCTTTATTTCTGGAAAAGCGCTGCTGCTGTGACTGCCCAACTGTGCGCCCAATGCTGCCTTGATTGCCCAACTCGTGTTGCTGCTGTGACTGCCCTTTGTGCGCATCTTTTATTTCTGGAAACGCGCTGCTGCTGTGACTGCCCAACTGTGCGCCCAATGCTGCCTTGATTGCCCAACTCGTGTTGCTGCTGTGACTGAGCTAGAGTTACGGAGATCTCTGCTTTGTGATCAATCAGATCGAACGCTGTTCAGATTAGCAAAATTTAAACATCGTATCCGCGCCCGCATACCTTCATACCTACTTTCCTCAGTTACGTCCCCCGCAGCCACGTCCCCCTTAGCTCAAGCAAGAGCGTCGAACCGTATGTCTGACGAACCGTATGTCTGGAGATCTTAGTTCGAAACTAAGATGCCCCTTCTAGGCTTCGGTTTGTTTTCTTATAGGCCCTCCGCTTACAGTAAACACTCAGTATTAAGGAATTAGCCGTTAAGGAATCAGCCAGCGTTTTGGGGGGGTGGGGGGGGGTCACGATTTTAGTGATTTGGCTGGCTCGACCCAAAAAAATAAGGAAGAGGTCCAAAATAAGGAAGGCGCTCGCTGGCTGGCATGCTTTCGGCAATCTTAACATAAGGAATTGACGCTGGCATAACTTGACGCGGTGCACATGGCTTTAGGCTAATTATTGCACATGGCATTAGGCAATTATTGGTGTTATGGTGTGTACACCATAATATAAGCTATGCATATGATTATACGCCTTACTTAGCGGGCACTAAGTGCCATACATAGTGTAAACCATCATGTAACAAAGACAAACACTACACCTAACACTGAACTCACAGAAGGTTTTCATGCTCTATCCGTGTATTGCATCTGGTTACGCGGGTTATGCAAAACCCATAACATTACAGCACTGCATTCACAAATGATTTTCATGCTATATCACTTTATTGCAGCTGGTCTAGACTATTCTAGCTATGAGCAAAATAACTGTCAAGCTTGCTTAAGGAGGCACCAAGTGCTATATCACTTTATTGCAGCTGGTCTAGACTATTCTAGCTATGAGCAAAACTCACCACCCTTGGTTTTCACATATCGTGAGAAACCATGGCTAAACAAGGACGCATGCCGCTTGCTGGGGAGTGTGCCATTTGACACAACGAGAGGGGCTTCCGAAACTTCGGCGACAAGGTCAACAACACAAGGAGATTCTGCGGTTATTTGCACTTCAGAAATCTGACCACGTTCCGGCATAATCGCAGGGATAGGGATACTGGAAACCGGCGGAGTACTCGTCACAGGTGTCGGCGCTGATGTGCTCGATCTCGCTATGAAAGTCGCTAGGATGATTTTTTCAGATCTTCGTAGTCAGACTGTGAAATTATGCCGTCCTTCATGTCTGTGTGCAGCTCTCTAAGCTGTTGCCTACTCGCTGGGTCCATTTTATCACTTCGAAAAATCAGCACACAGTTTTCTCGAAAATTTCAGTTTGTAAGGCTGACGTGAGGAAAATAACGAATGGTGCTGGCTGGCTCATGAATCGCGTTCCTTCTAATGAACAATTCATTAGCACGCTGGCGCTGGCGGGGGGGGTCACGATTTTAGTGATTTGGCTGGCTGGAGCCAGATCTCTGTTTCATTAAATATGAGTGTTTACTGTATACCTGCCTGTCCGTGACCTGCAGGGTGAAACATTTTTTTATGTGGCACTAGCTCAAGCGAGAGCCTGGGACAGAATGTCCGAAGATCTCAGTTCGACACTGAGGTGCCACGATTTTCCTAGGCAGAAACATTGTACAGTCTCGGCTTGAGATGCTGAGTCCACCTGTATGCTTGGTTTGTGGGTACGCGCCTCGGAACGGGGTGCAATGTATGCTTGGTTTGTGGGTACGCGCCTCAGAACGGGGTACAGCGACCAAAATATTAAGGACAGAAAATCGAAGGGATAGCCCGAGTTATTCTAGTGGTGGTTTTGTTATTGATGAATGATAGGTGGTGAGCTGGTGAGATAATGACATTGATTCAGCGTGTTCACAACTTTCTGCTCCCGCCTTAAAAAATGACAAAACAATATTCCTATTAGGGCATCATATCATCTACTTGCATATAAATAGATGATATGATAGGGGCGCCCATTGCAGCAGCTCGTAAATTTCTAGATAGTAGCAATGCGACATGATTCGTATATTATAGAATATGGTTGGATAACCGTCCTGAGAATATCGGTGCAAGCCCCCAATAATTCTAGAATATTCTTGGTTGTAACACCTTGTAATAGAACATTTCTACTTGTAAATTTGAGCATTACGTATTGCGGGGTATTCAACTTCATACATCTGTGCGCATTTCAATAAATAAACCCACCATTCCATGCGTGCCCTCGCGAGGGGGGCTCCAACCTCCGGTCTGGATATATCATTATTCTGACATCAATATTTATTTGTGGAATAGCATACAATGGTATAAACCATCCACATATAGATTGACATCAAACTTGTGGTTTCATATCATTTTGGCACATAAGACACGCATGCTTCATTGAGGAATTGTGACTCTTTGAAAGCTCATTCTGGAATGTTTAGAAATTTGTCGCCTCGTCCATAAGGCCACGAAGTCTTGGGAAAAGCCATGGCGGATCTCGAACCCGCAATCTGCAGATGGTTTCCAAGCGCAGTTCATCCTCATTCTGGAACGTGACAGAAATTTTATAGTCATCAACAAGTCACAATTCTATCGGATTGAAATGACACATTCATCATTCATACTTCTTTACCATGACAAGTCTCTGAATAGTGTTTGCCCAAAAATAAAATGGGCACCATTGAGATAAGCGATCATGTGCTGAAGAAGATACACATATCACTAGGCAATGCCATGTTCTAGTATGTTATACTGAAATGACATAGCAGCCATTCATCAAGTACGAAAATACAGCTTGTACTAAGTTGTTGTCATTGCAGACACTTCTTGATTGACTCTCCATTAGCTTCGATACCAAAGTCAACTTCGGTACCATCACTGATTTCATTGTTCATTATGACAATTATTATCCAGAAACATTGTCTAAGTTGGGCACACTATAGTGACCCTGAACTGACAATGTATGTGGGCTGCAACCCAAAAACTGCATATTGAATCATAGTGAATTGACATTGGCATTTGCCACATTCAAAAGCGTCAGGCATGTTGCCGATATGACGTAAAGAAAATCGGTGTTCATATTGACATTGTTACCTCGAAAGCACTTGATTCGATGAGTAATCTCAGTCTATCACCATCTTATTGATTTGATACACCTCTTTTTAAAGGGGGGTTAAGGAGTATAGATTCATTCATTCTTCATACAGCTGCCACAAATTGATTTACATCATTTTGATTTTACATCATTGTGATTTTGCTTGGAAGATTAAAAATCTTATGAAAAAGTTCCAGCATCTGTGTATAGCAGTCATAAAGTTGATGACACGGTACATCATGCCGATTGAAGCATCAAATGAAGTCTTTATTTGACTTACTGACACATGAAGTTCATTATGAAGAAATCATAGATGCATATTTCTCCGGCTCTATCATATTATATGAAGGGCACTGCCATAGGAGAACGATGGTTTTTAAATCTGAATAAGCTAACTTGTAAGCTTACGACCATCACTTTGACGTCAACAGCCTGAGATGCCGATTGTTGAATTTCAAGAGCTAAAGGATTCGTTGAATCAGCCTTGGTAATATGTGTTTTGATTGATGAATTGCTGATCCATGATTTTCCCCCAAATCTAAGAGAAGCTGGCGCACAAGTTGTTGCCAGTGTCTGAAGGAAAACATCAAAGTCAAAGGATTGCCATTTGTGCCATACAGGCATCGAATTCCATAACAGCAAAGCCGAGTGAGTGATATCCGCCACTCTAGCTATTTGCCCGTCATTCCTCACAGGTTCATGACAAGAGACAATTCATCAAAGTCATACACCCATGCATAAATCACATGTTTGGTTGCACAGTTTATATCCGAATGCAACCCCATCGAGGTTAAGCATCTAGACAGCAACTCTGGCCAACAAAAAGCCTTCCTGTCTTCGAATATCTTGAGCATTCTCATTTCCAGCTCCATTGTGTTCAAGGAAGCATCATGCCTGTGCCTCGCCGGGACGCTGATCCTCAAAGCCGCACACTTGAGGCGAGCCTTACGAGATAGTAGCCTTTGGCCTGTGGGGCGTCAACCCCTTATCAAATCCTGAACACTTGTTAACACCTGGATAAATTTATCATGATGCAACTTAAGTGGGATTATAAGTTCCACATAATCATATTGTCTACGTATGCTGAAGGCATAACTGCCGCATAACTATATAAGACTGTGGAAACATGTACCCAAGGGTTTTCGTCGATCAGTCGTATATATAAGGCCGCATATGGTCACTATAGGTCGCAGCTTCTATAACATTGTGGCTTCTGAGTCAAAAGCTGATAGCCGGTGACTTTTGCCAATAATTGCCGACCGAATAATAAGCAGGGCTGCATCCCAAGAACTGCAGGGCTGCATCCCAAGAACTGCAGGGCTGCATCCCAAAAACTGCAGGGCTGCATCCCGAGAACTGCAGGGTTACATCCCTAACATTTTTACCCTGCATCAAATTGATATGACAGGAGCGGGAATTGATCCTTCCTTGCTGAGGTGTAGTGAGCCTTGTACAAATCATACCCTTACACAGATACGCATATGCGGGTACCAATATCTGTGAAAAACTGCTAATGCTACCTTTGCCAGACCGTGGTTTGTCATTCGGATCTTATGGCCAGTAATCCGAAGCTACCGGAGACATCTACTGAGGTGGACGGAGTTGTGATCCTGAGTTATGCCTGACACACATAACTAAAACGAATTTCACATTAGTACGTGGCGAATCCACTCTGATGAATCGACAGATGTTCGTCAAAGCGCGCGTACTGGACCAAATATTGAGGAGTTGAGCAGACCGGTTGAGGATTATAAGTCCAATTCCGTTAAGCAGGGCCACTCTGTTTGCATTAAAACAAGCCCCCGGTTAAATCACTCCGGAAAAATCGGGCTCCCCGTTGCCGCCTATGATCCTCCAAAGTAGCTTCAGGAGGGGAGGAAGGGTTGGGTGCACTATATATAACTGTGGAAACATGTACCCCAAGGGTTTTCGTCGATCAGTTGTATATATAAGGCCGAGTATCGTTCGTTAAAACGTCGATCATCGTTCGCAAAGGCGTCGACGGCAAGCGCAAAAATATCCGTAACGTAAACCTCGGATACCTTGAATCGTCACTCTGAAATACGATACGCAATTCATGGAACCTTGAAACGTCACTCTGAAATACGATACGCAATTCATGGGGGCTACATCCTAAGAACTGTAAGGCTAAATGCCTAAGGTGAGGGTTTAAAGTGGACTCATTTCCCCCCAATATCCTAAAACACCATGAGGGGCGCCTCACATCGGTGTAAGAAGACTGGTACCAGCAGCAGCAACAACAACAAAGACATCAAAGACATATAAAAGGTATGCCCGTTGTGAGGTCACAACTCTCTTAAGAGGGGAGATCTGTCAGGGTTATGACCGATGACATATGTATCATACATGTCATACGTGTCATACCTGTCAGACATGTCATACCATGTCATGTCATGTCGTGTCATGTCATATATTATAATGACAGACAGTCGTCAGTACGGTCGACTATGACATGTACAGTCATATCATCTGTCATTTACTCAAGGTGAGACTTGAGTGACACCTGTCATCGAGAGGCCAGTATGCGGCATCGAGATGACAAAGCAAGATGAAGTCTTCAAGAACCGGAAGTGTTCGGAGAAAACTCATCTTCGCTTCAAGCATGTTCTGAACAAGTATGCGAGTATCACATGGCTTATTCGTTCAGCCGATACTGATTGTTCAACAAATGCCTTGGGTTCACAACCCAATTGTGGTGGCATCTATGAGATGCGGGGCATTGCGTAAAATGAGGTAGCGTTGAGCTACAGCAGTCACTTCTGAAGAAGCGCTGCACTCATGTCCACACGTACTCTGCGTGAGCTATTAATGCTCAATAATAGCCTCGCCTTATATCATATATCTATTCGCTTGCTAGCGAAGCCCTAACATATAATAATCTCACAGAATATGCATCTCTATCTGTCGGGCAGTTCTCTCCGCTGGGACCTCTGGCGTTGGCATTACGTTTTACTCATGGACTTATGGACTTCTGGTTTTCTGGCCACGTTGTCACCCTGTGGGTGGCGCTTTGGTGCTTTTTTGTTATCATATTGTAGATTACCTTCGTCCTCGTCACGTTGTGGGCTTGAGATCCTGCGTCGGATTGGCATTCCTACGTGGTCGTTGCTGCTCCGCTTTGGGTGGTGCTTGTTCGGGATGTTATATTTGTTTGGCGTGTAGTATCGTTGGCGGGAGTGGTACATGTTGGTTAGCGCTACACCACTTGTCACCAGCTAGCTCTCCACTAGTCCACACGAGCTCGCGGACATCTGTTTCTTTTCCCCGTACGATTGGCACCGTCCTGACACTGCAGTTCTCTGGTCTTTGGCATGATCGACCACTTCGTTGACGACTCGCCTATGGCACGGCGGGCATGACGTTGATTGGTTTCGTCTTTCTTCTATTCGAATCTACGTTTTCGGATCCCCTTTCGTTCGCTGCTTTCACAGTCGGGGGTGCTTAGCTAGCATTGCACCAGCAGCTTGCGGTAGAGATTCGTTCCGTCCTTTGGAACCTTGCGCTGGTTCTTGGATGCTTCCGATCTTGTGGTTTGCTTATGTACCATGGCATGTGGCATGCGTTTAGCCACGAGCTCCGGCTCGTGCATCTTGCATCTCCCCTAGCTGACTAACAAAATAACTTATCTCTAACACATTTAGCTAGCCAGGGCGGTGTCGGTCACTCGTGTCTGTTCCACCTCATCTGAGGTGGTGTGCTGGATATGGCATGGTGATTGTCATTTCGTCACCTGTCATAACCGTTGTCAGACTCGGTGTCCAGTAGTGACCGACAACTCTCGTGCTATTTAGCTCGCCAGTCCGTATGCTGTCTGCTCCCTTCTAATATCATAATATTCCGAGTATGTAGCCTTGCCTTACAGCGTTCCGACTTGCATTGACCCTCTGTCCGCTTGGTATATTATTACCCTCACGGTATAATATCCAGCAAGTAAATCAGAACAAAGCTCGATTAATGAATCAGAGCAATGTCTGTAATAACCTCTATCAGCTGTCAATATGATTACTGATCTGAGAGAGTTACATGCATTTTAACTGATCAGAACTGTATCAAATGTCAGAATGCAATGTAGAAGTTGGTGTTGCTCCAGCGATAGTAAAGGTATGGACAGTGTTCAGCAGTTACCAGCTGCATTATGAACACTGTATACTGCCTTCGGGTCTGGAGATATTCTCCATCCAGCCCTTCAGCATGTGCTTTTATCCTGTGTACCATAACTATCGCCATCACTGACATCCAACACGCACATGTGTTTGTTGGATGGTATCTACATTATCATACACGTGGTTGATATTATAGTTGATCATTTCACTTACTGAATCAGTGAATGTCAATATACATAATAGTGTCAGTGATTGTGCATTGTGCAGGTACTTGCTGATTTAGTACACTTAAGCAAATTGATAGTGATTTATCATACCAGATAATCTGTATACCACTGGACAGCATGTGGCTAGCATGATGCATATCAATTTGGTTAGTAAGTTGTAATCCTGCATATCTCATCATGATGAATGACGAGTTGATTGATATATTTCACAAATGGCTCCGGTGAGTATTCCATCTTTGATCAACAGTAGAACAGTCATCCATCCCAAATCCTACGTCAGGAATGACTGAGCTAATTACTGTCTTTATGATCAAGATTGGCACCTTATACCAAGTGGATTCATTTATAGTCTAAACTTGCACAGCAGGTATGCTATATGGTATATTGATGCAACATCTAGTATGTGTGTAAGATGTGCATATTTACAGTGTAGCATAGTTGTATTGCTTGATCAACCCCCGGTTCCATAGGGTACAAACCTATGGTCGGTTAGGCGCGGACAGACAGTCACAAAATCGATCTTCAACGGAACTACATGGTGATTTCAAGATAAGTCCTTACTTTTTAATCTTGCAATACTTCCATAATACACTGTCAGTATATGCAATATGTATGCCAACTGTTATCGTGATCAAGTTGGATATGCATATGTGTGCATGTATGCCAAGCATTTGTGACCAGACTGATTATTATAACAGTATGAATGGTGCACAGTTACAGTATAATGGCAAGTGTGATAATAAATAGTGTGTGATAATAATGATGACTTGTGGTTAGTGATATAAGTGTATTAACTTATCACTTACTGTCAGCATGTATTATAGTGGAATTGTGCTGCATGGTGTATACCATGTAAGTGTGTGAAAATGATGATGACAGTGCACACTATTATTATACAGCATATGTGTGTATACTGCTGATTGGTATAATACACATATGACTGCGCAGCATCAATGTTCATCTGATGAAATTGTACGTCCGACTGCAAATATTGTATGTTCATCTGCGAGTATTTGAACGAACATTATGATGGCATGCTATGTGCGCGCGCAACACATACTGTATGACGCGCTGCATGTAGATGCATCACGGATAATGCGCCCTCCATCGCGCGTCCCCTGCAAAAGGTGAAATCATAGCAGGTGCGCATCGCCTGACGAGCTAAACCATCGTACGTGCGCGTCGATGAGCGATTCATGCGGATCTGCAAATAACGAATCATATGCATGCGCTGAACTGAACGATTTGTGCGGATAGCGAACATCGCTGTCGCCGGTGTATGTCGAATGGTATGAATGCGTTCGCGCGTATAACGAAACCCCGTATGTCCGCATCAACTGCGAATCATACATACTGATGATGATTTTTCGTTTGCGCGTCCGTATCTCGCATACCGTACCAACCCTGCGAATGTTGACATCATGTATGTGCGATCCGTACGCAGTGCGCACACCTTGTCGCTGATTATTTGCTGACGATATTACTGCGAATGCTATCAGCTGCGAATGCGTTCGCGATGATGATTTCTCGCGCACTCCGTTTGCTGACGATATTGCAGCGAATGTTGTTATTCGCTTGTAGATATTCGATATATGTGCGAGCGCTGTCGCTGGTATGTATGCGCGAACCTGTCACACACACACAGTATACAATCTATATACAATATATCTACTGCTGCACACACTCGTATGTCCTCGTTCGTCGCGTGGACGGAGAATACCACTGTCAAGGTTGATATACAACCTTTCAGACTATGCGGCTGCTATCGAACTGTAGCAACGCGCAACAATATTTGGTGGGGCATGAGTGCAGTCTCTGGTGTCCAGAAGTATCTGCTTGAGCGCAATGCTCCTCATATACCAATGCCCTCACGCTTCATAAGCGTTACCACCATCGGGTTGTGAACCCGAGGGCATTGGGTGAACTGACAGTATCGGCTGGTCGAATTAGCCTGTTGATACCCGCATGTTGTTCAGTTCATGCTTGAAGCGAAGACGGGTCCTCTCAGAACAGTTTGTTCTTCAAGAACTTGTCTTGCTTCGCCATCGAGATGCCGTACTCGGCCTCTCGATGACAGATGTCACTCATGGTGAGTGGATGACAGATATTATGACTGTACATGTCATAGTCGACCGTACTGACAATACTCGACGACTGTATGTTATTATAACATATGACATGACATGACATGACATGACATGACATGACATGACATGACATGACATGACATGACATGACATGACATGGTATGATATGGTATGATATGGTATGACATGTATGACAGGTATGCCACGTATGACATGTATGACACATATGTCATCGGTCATATCCCTGACATCATCACACCTCGAACACGGATAACACCAGCATTCAAATTCATCTTCTTGTGACCAATGGAATATGGTCAACTGCAGTCCACATCATTCCAGAAAGAAAGATTGTTTATTGTGATTTTGTCATCTCTAACAATAAACACCAGAAAGACATTTTCACACTCCTCCCTCAAGACCTAAGTGTGCACCGCATAACCTTGAAACTGGGAGTACATCCGAACAACATGGGGGTTTCAATTTTACACTAGCCCACAAAGCCTTTCACATCCTGCACGACACTAAATTCTTCTCGGCAGCACAATTAAACAGAGATCTACTATACGAACTTGAAAACCTAAATATTAGAATTCTACCACAAACGGGCAGAGAAGCTAGGATAACCAAACACGAAAATAACAAAGCCATTTCGACCATACGACAATCACTAAGAATTCATCTCCCGAAAATTGATGCACATCCAACAAAGCCAAATCCTGAAAACAAAGACTGTAAATCCACCTACACTGCTTATAATCACCTCATCTCAGGCAAAGGAAAGCTTTCTTGCGAACCCCACACATATGGATACCGCAGGAAACACTCTCATAAACAAAAGATAATAATCCTTAAAACCAAATGCACAAACAAAATCTTTGATTGTGAGAACATCTATGACGCAGATGGCAGATGCATACTACAAAAAGCAAAACACAAAAGCGCCATGAAACAGTCAGAAAAATTAGACCGACTTACAAAACTACAACTAGCACAACACTCTGACAATTTGGTTATAATGGGTATGAATATGAGAGGCCTCCGACACCACAAAGAAGATAAAGACAGTTTGGTTAAATTGGAAACAATCTGCAATCCTTTAATTGACAGACGGGCCGATATAATATGTATATCAGAAACCAAGGTGAATACTGAAAACCTTGCATTAATTAAAACCCTAATGACACAAAAAGGAATCCAATTTCGCACATCTCATGTAAATGAAAGAGCTTCCATTGGTTCCATGATCTTATGGAATCCGAAAAGTTTACCACTATCCACCTCGGTTACCACAATCGATGGAGATGCAAAGAGAGCAGTAATGACCAAATTTTCAGGAAATAACGGGTTTGAGCTCTACATAACCAGCGGTTATATGATTGATGCCACACTAGTAGATGAACAAATGGAATTATATGACACACTCACTGACTGGGCAGGGAAGGCAGGAAATAATCCAAAAAAGGCCTACATAGAGATAGGTGACAAAAACTGTACTATTACCCCATATCAGCGGGTGTCAGGTGGAAATTACATGTCATATCAAGAGCATGTTGAGAAGAATAAGCATCTTTTAACTTATTTCAACAATGACAGATGTTCTCTTAATGAACTGATAATGGACCGTAACCCAAACACAGAAATTTTCACACATGTTATATCCAAAAACTCAAAAGCAAAACTTACCCATATCAGGGCCAACACAACTATGGCAAAAATGACAGTTAAATCTGGATGGACAGAGGAAAACCCTTATATCATCTCCGACCACGGGGTAGTATGGGCTGAATTTAAGCTCCCTCAAAACGACACTAAACCTGAGATATCTACAGATACAACTTTGCCAACACCTAGATTCAATGGTGCCAAGGAAACCACACATGATGAGTACCCAGGTTACCCAATCAGAATGACAAATAACAATACGGATACAAAAAGGAAAATAAACAAGAAAGATATTGTAGGACTCCTTGAAGCAAACGGATACAGCACAAATGAACTTGTGCACGCGTGCATCAATAAAAGCAAAGCAAGAGCCGCTATCAGCACCACCAAGGGTGACACCACTGATCTCGATCTCAGACGGGATAATACAGACGGCAGCCCCATAACAGTGAACAAGCTCATAGCAAAAAATGAAGAGACAGACAACATAGAACAATGTCTAAAATGGCACAACAAACCCAAAGAATGGTGGATTCACCTTAATAGCCCATGGCATGCAGCTCACTTACTCTCTAGAGGCAAGGGGATGCCAGAAGGTGGTCTCAACTTAGGCCATAACGACAAAGATAACATCTGGCATATAGGCTCGCCTCACCTACTAAACAGGAAAGATGTAAATGCCTATCTCAAACGACACCTTTCATTCAGCTCACTGGAAGTTAAGAAAATCACGAAATCCAGCACAGACGATCACATGACCTGCTGGGATATCCTTCTACAACCCCATATGCCTGCTAAATTCTGGAATTTGTACGGATCTGAGATGCATTCGGAAGAAATAGACTGCACGGCCCATTTATTCCAATACGCTACAGGCTGGGTGTCTTACACTGAAAGACTACATAGCACACTCGAAATGGAAAATGGTTCAGAAGCAGCTAGAAACGGCGGCACTGGCCTCAAGGAAATGCACCCTGACGCGACATGGGATACCCTGCACAAATTGGCACATCAGGCGGCAAGTAACGCTTTTGGCACCAAGAATCTGAACAAAACTGGGAGGTCTGAAAAACCATCAGCAGTATCTAATTATACAGTAATCACTCACCTTTAAGAAAACCCGGCGATAAGAAACCAGCCAGCTTTTTCTTTTGGGGGGGGGTACCGAAGTTGTCGAGAATAGCTGGCTGGTTTTTTTGAGCTATGGAATACTCGAAAATAAGAAATATGGGTGCTGGCTGAAGAGAATTTTAGGCGATTTTCCAATTTCTTATGTTAAGAAAACTTGGCTGGGACATTTTCAACTGATATCCATTTAACCCCCACGACTCTTATGTTTCAAAAGTTATCATGCGATACAACATTTTTAATGTGCTTAGCAAGATGCACTTCGGAAATATCGATGGCACATGAAAGTTATTATCACACTAGAAACCATATCAATCTCAACCTCAGCGATGGTTTTTAAGATTTTTAAGAAACTGGCTGAGCTGGGGTGAGTGAACCGTCTACGGCTAAGAAATAAGCTGGCTGGATCAAGAGATCGTGATTGCTAATTCTTCGCGATTCCATAGGACGCTGGCGCTGGCGGGGGGGGGAGGGGTACGCTGATTGGTGAGAATAGCTGGCTGACCCCAATTCTCCGGTTTTCTTAAAGGTGAGTGATTACTGTCTATACAAATGGCTAAACACAGCACGACGCACCATC
This sequence comes from Cymbomonas tetramitiformis, assembly GCA_001247695.2. Classification (NCBI taxonomy): domain Eukaryota; kingdom Viridiplantae; phylum Chlorophyta; class Pyramimonadophyceae; order Pyramimonadales; family Pyramimonadaceae; genus Cymbomonas; species Cymbomonas tetramitiformis. The sequence goes on along the minus strand of LGRX02025925.1, from coordinate 13,182 downwards.
AAATATTTGGACACAAGAACTCATGTTAGTAACATCTCAAAGCAAGCCAAAAAGGCTGCCCGCACACTACCGTTTGCCTCGCTCCAACCCAAACACAATGAAGGAGCTGCCACATGGAGATTACGATTGCATGAAAATTATGTAATAATCAGAAATGCTTTTCAAAAAAGCAGAGACACAGGCATTGAACGACGCAAACTTCGAGAAAAGGAAGCCCTGCAGCATCTCTTCTCTACTAATCTTTCGAGGTTTCTAGACACAGTCATGGGAAAGATGAAACCTACTGCTGAAAAAGGTGCAGCCGCAACCCCAGGAAGTGATGGAAAGATACCTGAGACAAAATCAGAAAGACTAAACACAACACTAGATGAGTACAAAAATAAAAAATTATTTTCTACTAACCCGAGTGAGCCAGATGAACTCCCACAGTGGCTCACTGACATTCTCAAGGATAGCCCTAAAATCCCCGATACGGCCGCCGCAAGACTATTGACAGAAATCACGCACAAAGAACTTCAACAAGCATACTCGGACTGTGGTATTTCTACAGCACCAGGACCCTCAGGAATGAGATACTCGCAGTGGATCAAGGGCCCAGAGAATTTTCAAGAAGTTACTGTCTCACTTTTTAACCACAGTCTTATAACTGGGAGATTTCCTAAGAGTGCAAAAGCTGGAGTCATCCTTCCAATCCCTAAAAACCCCTCTGCACCATGTACCATAGATAATTCCAGACCCCTCACAATGTTGGAAACGGGTCTTAAACTATTTAATACAATAATTGCTAACTGTCTCAAAACAATACTCAACACCCACCCCATTCTCTTCCCCATTCAAGATGCCTTTCTTCCGAATAAAAACATAGATGACTCACTCCAAATTTTGAATGAAGTAATTTCGGATGCCAATAGATACGACAAAGACCTCCACGTAGTTTACCTGGACCTCAAACAAGCATTTGACAGAGCTGAATTCTGGATGAGCAATTTAGCACTCAGAAAGTTAGGACTTCCATAACAAATAATTAACATCATCTCAGACATCACCAATGATGCCTCTAGAATGGTACTCACTGAAGAAGGCCTCACAGATGAATGGTCCCTTGAATGTGGAGTCCCTCAGGGAGAAGTTTTGAGCCCACTAAGGTTTGTAGCCATTATGGATATTCTGGCAATTTGGTTAGCAAAAAGAGCAAACGGTGCAAACCCGACAGGAACCGCATATGGATACGAACTGAACTCGGAACGCCATAGACCAGACAAACCAGGAAAAAATGTTATTCCTCCCGCCCAAAACCTATTAGAAAAGGACACCCCTTTAAATATCTTTGCACGGTTCTTCTGTGATGACATCATGCTCGTGGGGATAACTAAAGACGAAGTTCAAGACATGCTAGGTATATTCAATGAATTTATGAGCTTCATCGGTATTCCCATCAATGTTAAGAAATCCAAATACTCTTACAGAAAGCGCATCAAATCCCAGGGCAAAATGGTAACACGATATGACCTGTCCGATGATTTACTTATCTCTTGGGGTCACCTGGAGCCCAATACCAATGACTCAAGTCCTTCCATTGATGCGAAATGGATACCCCCTGAGTCACCAGATTTTCTCGATTTCTCTAACAGCAAAGAGGTAAACAGATACCTCGGAGTATGGTTTGCACTAAATGGGGAATGGGACAAACAAGCGGAAATCCTTATCGACAGACTTAAATCTACTCTCACATCCATCCAACTGCAACACATGACTCTACACCAGCTAAGATATGTTATAAATGCGGTTGTAGTTCCGAGGATGGCGTACCCCCTTAAAGTTATCTCAGCAATTGCCAACTCCTCAAAGAATGTTGCAATTGAATTAGACAAAATGATAGCTTCGTTTATAATCAAATACCTGGGCTGCCCAGTTGACACTAATCACCAAATAATCTGGACAGCAGTCTGCCAGGGGGGGTACGGTGTCTTCGATATTGCAACCGCATCGTGTATTACTGACACCATGAACACACTGTGTTCTGCGGATGAACACGAATATTGGCAACACAACCACACGGACCGTATCACTGACCCCCACCTTATCTCAATATACCGTAGAAACAGCAATCTATGGCTCAAAATAATAATTCAAAACATGAACAACGAAATGAGTAATAATGCCATCTCGGGCTTCCCCTTATCACACTATGCAACCTACAGTCACACAAAAGACAAACGCTTTAACTGGTTCAGGCGTACAGGTCACATTATGGCAAAACTTTGATACGCTATCGACTCTAAAAATTACCCCGAAAATGAAGCGGGTGAAACCACATTAGTCACCACCCTTCCCAGACAACTCTACATGTCAAGGAATGTTACCTCCGCAATTCAAAAATATAACCTTAAGCACACAGGTTCCTTTCTGACTCCCTGCGGTGGAATGTTAAAAAACTGGCAAGAAAGCAAAGGCTTTTTCAGGCTGAACGGTAATAGACCCCCTGGATGGCTAACCGCAATCGAAAAGGAAATGCTTCAAAATCCCGTAGATTTGGACCCACATGCCAGCTATGTCAAGAAACAATATCGAGACAACATAGTACCCCCGGACACGGGTGAGTTTCATTGGAAAGGAAATGGTGACCGAGATTCCATCTCTCTTATCCACATTACCAATATTGACTTAGAGGCCATGTCAATACAATATACAGAATACGGTAACAATGCCAAAAACCCTAATGTCCTTGTCAGAATCGAAGGAACCAGTAGTCTTCAATACGACTTTGAATATAGCATCACCAATGACGGTTGCATCCTAATTCCAGCAGGTTCCATTTTCGAATATAATGACCATATGGACCCGCCCTCTTCTATTCTTGCTAAAGTCAGTGATATTAACTGTTTAACTCACACTATGATTACATCTCAGACAGACAGTATGAGACCATTATTGCCATAATGAAAAACAAAACTGCGGAAGAAGAAAGTGAATACAGCTGCCCTAGCGACTCAGAAGAAGAATCTGCCCCCTTCGCTGAAAAGAGCAAACAAATGGAGGATTATGATATGGCAAGCGATGGTTCCCTATTTGCCGGTAAAAAATCAGCATGCAGTGGTGCAGCATATGCCATAAAAAACTTTGACAAGGGAATGCCACTTAATCGGAAGATGAATATCCCCCCCTCAAGAACTTTCGCCGCACCGGGGCTTCTTATCAAGGAAAATATCCAAAACCCTATAGTAGCACATCTGCTGAAATTGCGGGACTGCGATTCTTACTCACAGAACAAAAAGAGAAACTCCTCAAATCCATGACTCCAATGGTACATGCCATTGACTCCATGGCCGCAATATCTGCTGTAACAAAGGATGGCAGATCCATGAGTGCCCGGGACAAATTACGTGAAGCTAATCGCAGAGATGTGCAGGCTGTTCGCCTACTGTTAGAAGAACTTGGCTTCTACAGTGAAGGAGACCACAGTAAAATCATCCTTAAATGGACCAGGGGTCACAATAATGACAAAGTCCATGACAGAGTGGACCGTACTGCCAAAAGAGCCTCATTCAGAGGGGGTTGTTTAGACATCTCCCGCTACGACCCTGCCGAGGAACTGCCCTTCTCGTTATTCTTTTTTGAGGTCCCTATTTTAGGTGATATCCGCAGTCACATTAGAAGAATTCAACGTCTCTCACACTACAGTAATCACTCACATTTAAGGAAACTCGACGTTAAGGAAATAGCCAGCGTTTCGGGGGGGGGTACCCAACTCGATGAGAAAAGCTGACTGGATTTTCCGACTTATGAGATGGCCTGAAATAAGGAAAATGACCGCTGGCTGCCTAGCTGGAGAGGCATTTCTTAAACTAAGAAAACTTTGCCGGGAAATTGACAAATATGGTATATTTGATGGGTTTTCATGATTTTTTGCACAAAACTTGTCTTAAAGGTTAAGGTTCCTGATCGTCTGTTTCAGATATAATATCGTCATCAAAATCTTGCTTTAATTCTTTAAGGCGCACGGACTCTCAGGGTCCATTTTCTCGGAAAATGAACACCTTAAGAGAACGGGCTGGCTAGGAAGGTGTCCACGTGGATGGTTATGGAATTCGCTGGCTGGCTCACGAGATCGCGGTCCACTATCCATAGCGTTCTCTTATGACGCCCGACACGGCGGGTACAACTCGATGAGAAAAGGCGCGTGACCACGGATTTCTGTGTTTTCTTACAGTGGGTGATTACTGTATCATAATTGGAGAACCCTACAGTCTCAAGGGAAGTACTTGAGGATGCTCAACGAGAATAACACCACCCCCACTAAAGACATTTCCAAAATAACACCTAAAGCTTTCACTGCTTCTAGAAGCAGAGAACTCCTGGGTCCCCAAGCCTCTCCAGCACGTTTATTTAAACTGGGGAAAATCGAAACTCAAAACTGCCCCTACTGCCAACAGAATACAAAATGCACCTTCGAACACATCCAACTTGAATGCTCAGGACATAATAATAGTTTGTATAGTCTTAGAACAACCCAGGATGTCGAACTAAGGAAAATCATTGCTGAAGAAATCTCAGAAAAGCCCAAACTACTAAACCGTGGAAAAGGTACCACATACATCAAAACACAGCCATCGAAACTTTTTCCACTTGCTGACCTAAGACAGGAAATGAATGAGGAATTATACTTACACGCTCTCCCGGAAGCTAGCATGTACCGACCATCAAGTTCAAAAAAGAATCCCTACCATTTTAGAAAACGTTAGTATGTGCACTAACGGTGTGTTATCGTGCCTTAACGGCATACTAACGCCGCGTACTTTTAGGAAGCGTACTAACAGCATACTAACGCGATGCGTGAGTACACAATGTGAGGTAGTATGCTAGAATGTGGGAGTTGGTGGACTCGTGGTGTGGTGCATAGTGGGTCATGGATGGGGTCCAGATTCACTTCAATGATGTTCTAAGGTGATTGGATGGTGAAATGGGCACTGGTTAAGGAAGTATGACCCGATTTGAAGAAGCTGGTATTGGGGCTAAATTGCTTTGGGAATGTGCTACGTTAGCATGTCGTTAGCACGTTGTTAGTACACTATGACAATTACACGTTAGTATGTAAACGGCATACTAACTCCCAGTCTCCTTAAGTGTGGGAGTTGGTGGACTCGTGGTGTGGTGCGTAGTGGGTCATGGATGGGGTCCAAATGCACTTCAAAGATGTTCGAAGGTGATTGGATGGCGAACTGGGCACTGGTTAAGGAAGTATGACGCTGTTTGAAGAAGCTGATATTGGGGCTAAATTGCTTTGGGAATGTGCTACGTTAGCATGTCGTTAGTATGTTAACGGTATACTAACTCCCAGTCAGTATGCTCGTTAGTACACTTTGACAATTGCACGTTAGTATGTTAACGGTATACTAACTCCCAGTCTCCTTAAGTGTGGGAGTGGGTGGACTCGTGGCGTGGTGCGCAGTGGATCATGGATGGGGTCCAAATGCACTTCAATGATGTTCTAAGGTGATTGGATGGCGAACTGGACATTAGTTAAGGGGGTATGCCGCTGTTTAAAGAAGCTGATATTGGGGCTAAATTGCTTTGGGAATGTGCTACGTTAGCATGTCGTTAGTATGCTCGTTAGTACACTATAATAATCACACGTTAATGTGTTAACCATATATTAATCAACATGTTAAACGTGTACTACAGCGGTATATGCGCGTAAAGTACGCAACCACTGCACATACTGTGCGTTCCACGAAATCACACAACGCAATATGCCGAGGGACCGTCCACGGCCTAGAATCCCGTCGATCGAAACATCAGTTCAGTCCTCGTTGTCATCCTAGTTGTCGTTAGAGTCAAGTGATGGCTTTAGGCATTCAAAAAAAGTCAGCCGTGGGGTAAAGAATGACCGCGGTCTCCATGCACGGATGTGGTATAACGACGACCTGCTGTTCAACTTTGTTGGCTAAGATGAAAGGCTCGGTTTTCTTCTCGAAAGCCGCTGGGTCACGGTGCGGGTTGAAGGTGTACACCGTCTTAGTCACATCGTCCGGCCCGAGAATCGAGTTCCTCTGACGGTAGGCCTTGATTTGTTGTTCGGTTGGCTTTGCCAGCCAGTTGACTCTCAATAAGATGTACAGCCGTCCCGCGATCTCCACCCGCAGAATGTTTGTAATGCGGCCGTGCCTGCATACCGCCACCATATTTGATACGCAATTAGTTGGGACATAGTGCATTAAGTACAGAACTTTATGCGCTATCCGCGGACTAACTATCTTTATTCGGTAAGCACTCACATACCCGGTGGCTTCGTCACACCATTTTTGTTTCAGGATCACCTTTCCACCTTCACCCACACATTCGTTCACGAAGAAAGCCCGAAAGTAGCTGTATATATATGTTGATATTATCGCGATCACTCCCAGCCAGCAGCATGTTTCATGCCTGTAGATAGGTCGAACGTGGTACATTAAATGGTATGGTTTATACTACACTAACCGCATACTATTCCGATTTGGGAGGACGCACCTGTCAACTTCCTTGGTTTTAGGCAAACCCTTCTTGTTCAGGATCACCCTTCCATCTTTATCCAACTGCACATTAATGAAGAAAGTCCGGAAATAACTATGTAAGGTGCTCTTGTTGCGATCACTCCCAGCAGTGCGATAAAAGCCATCACCGATGGTCACGTAGGAAAAGCTTCGGCAAACCGGGTTCGGCCCGACCATGAGCAACGACTCGTACTCCGTGAACTTTCGACCCAGCCATACTGTGGGATCTGTGTACGCTCCAAAAAATGGCTCGTCAATGTGTTCGGGTTTTCCTAAAGCCTGCGCGTATTTACCTCGGCGTGTCTTGGGAATACTTCGAACCTTGCGGTTCCAGCTGTGCATCCACAAGAAATAACGTTGTTAGTGCTCTAAAGGGTACCCTAAGACACCCTTTATGCATTTTGTATACTAAATCAATAAGCACGTACTGTGTGGGCGTGTCTACTCCACGCACCTGCGCGCCTCATTCACATATCTTTCCCATTTCTCCCTGAGCACCGCATAAGCAGGAATTGCAGTCTGCATCCAAACCCTCAAGTCCTTGATGTCGTCGTCTTTTAGGACAACACGTTTTCCCTCGGACGAAACATCGACGCGAATACCCGGACGACGCCCCATCGTAATCGGAGCCACCGGTCGCGGAGTGTTGCCCGCCCGCTTCAAGTGGAGCATCAGCCCGCGCACAACACGCAAAACCTTTGACCGCTTCACGTTGAACATGATGTTTTGCACGGGGAAGGCGTTGTTCTTCGCGATCCTTTTGAGGAAACCATTAAAGGACTCGAAGGCGTACATCCATATCTCCCGCATTGGGTCATACCTTTGAAGTTGCTCGACCATGTGAGAAAACATGTGAGTGTTGATCACAGACCACGCACACGCCGCACCGCTGGACTCCAAGTCTTGAAAAAACAGCCTAATTTCGTTTGCCAGCAGCTCCATGTCCTGCTACAAACACAAATCGGTTCTTTAGTACGTACTTAACTTGTCAATTGTGTACTAAACACACACTAATAGACTAATGTTATTGTTTACCTCAGGTTTCACTTGTTCGGTCGTGAGCTCGCGCACGATCAAGGTCATCCTGCCCACCAGCTTTGCCAAGTCATTTCTTGGATGTCCATCATCCCGTGGCCAAGCGCTGAGTGTCGACATTGTTGAGTTTCGTATGAGCTTCAAGGCATCATGGGCCCGAATGTGCTTGGCGGCTTTCTTGTCGCCGGTGGTTCGTAACACTCGTTTGTGCCCTTGTCCCCAACTTTTCGTCGGCCTCATAACGCCCATCCATTTACGAGCGGTCTGCAGCGAACGCAAGGTCGCTGACGCCTTGTTTGGGCGTGGCGGGATCGCGAAAGGACCGTGCGTCATCTTGTACATCTCCACCATCTCACCTGCAGAGCAGTTCATCCCCTCTTGTAATTTAAAGTGTTCTTAGTATGGTCTTAACGCGATACGTCCCTCCTAAATACACTCTAAGTACAAAATCGCATACCTTTTGCATTCTTCACTTTAGTCGTCGCGTGCCACGTGGGGTGGGCACCGTCGTCTTTCGCGTGCTGACGCATTGCATCCGTGAAGTCAAGACCGAGCAAGCTAGTAGCAATTCGGTTGACGAGGTTCATGATATCATGCATGCCATCTAGCAAAAAGTCCCGCACGATATTGAAGTACCCCAATCGCGCGAACTCGCTCAAAAACTTGACACCAGTCCGTCGCATGCTCTCTTGCAAGTGGTCTCCTGATAGATCCGGGTCTCCACTATCTCGAAGATTTTCGTGGGTTCGAGCCTGCCTCTTGTACTCCTCGTCCTTGCGCAACTCAGGTGGACCTGTGAAAGAAACATAAGATTACTGAATATGCAAACATGAACCCAAACTGGCGTTAATACATGCTTTACACACGCATAGGGTTAACTTAGTGTTATATACTCCTATTATTACAGGGCATTCGTTCGTTCTTACCTGGCGGTGTCTGCTTGCTGAACAAATACAACATCTTTCTCATAGCTGTTGAATGAGTCCCCCAAATTTTGCACTTCATGCATCCCGCATACGCATCGACGTCCATGACGCTGGCCGCTTCCACCGCTCCTTTGTAGTCCATGAGTATAGCATAGAGCATGGCCCTCAATCGCACGTGCTCGTCCTCGTAGGAATCCCAACACATGAAGCCTTCATCCCACAAGGTGATCAGTTCGTCCACCATTTTACCATAAAGTAACTGACAGTTGGCTGGGTGTTGACCGGCGATCAGCCCATAGAGCTCCATGTACTCGTACTTGGTGCGGATTTCGGGGGGTAGGTTCAAGATTTGGAAGTACATCGGAATAAATACCCCTGCCTTGTTTTGCCACACCGCCGCCCCATCGGCGCTGAATATGAGTAGTATGTTCCTGGCCTCCTCGAAAAAGTCCTTGTGTCGCACGTTTTTGCGATCTTGCCATTCCTCCGCGTCTGAGCACAATCGAAAACACGCAGGAATACACATCAGTAGGGCGCGTTTAGTGTACATAGTACACATCATTTATTTTCTAACAACATACTAACGAGACATCCTAACGCAATCGACAAAACATATGCATCCACGTCGGTTAGTACACGCTTAGTCTGTGCATACCACACAACACACACGTTAACAACATACTAACGACATATTAAAGGCATGTTGCTTACCCCAGATGGTGTGGAATGACCCGTCTTCTGGTGGTGTATGCCGCGAATGAGCGCGCATCAACTCCGCCGTTTGTGGGTTGGCGTACACACGTTGGAGTATATCTGCGATAGACCACCAAAAGAATTGTGATCGCGCTCGCCGACCCTTGCCCTCGTCCACCTCTCCCGTCTCGCCATACGCCTCCCACCGGGCCTCCTTACACTTTGGGCACACGGCATCGTTGGCATGCGGCCCCTCGAAGAATACACACCCATTCACACACAAGTCCACTCTGTTGGGGGGGGGCGTCGAAGGCTTCGAAGTTCTTCCATGCAGCTTGGAAGCTACTTGGAAAGCTATGGAGTAGCTCCCCAAAGTGCTTGTTCATAATGGAGAAGAGCTTGGTGAGAGAGTCTTGCGACATCTTGCCCTCACTATTCCATTCAAGCAAATCGACAAGGTGGTCCAACGTGTTGACGGGGGGTGGGACTGCGTCGTGGTCTTCCGCGGGCGCCTGTGTAGAACGCCCATGCATTCCATCGAAGAACTTTGAGAATGTGGACCTATGTTTGATAATGTATGTGAACACACATAGTTTATCTTTAACAGGTTAAGGGTGTCTAAAACATGTCCTAACGCGTTTTGAGAGCTCACCATTGCTGCACTTAAAGACATCATTGTGTCAATGAGGCTCTTTGTGGCCGCATGTACGTCTTGCTTGGCTGGATCGTCTGCATTCCACCAGTCCTCGATGTCTTCCATCATGGATCCGGCGTCATTGTCGGAGAACAAATCGGGGCAAGTGCCTACCGACTCTTCGCCCTTACTTCCACATGACTCGTAGGAGAATCCCGAGTCCGAATCCCAACCCGAAATGTACATCGAGTATGACCGGTCTTCATCGTCGAGATCTAACGCATCTGAGGCGTCGCCGGCCTCCTGGTCACGTCTTCGCGCCGTCACATGATCTTCGTGTGCAACGTTCACGGAGCTGCATACATAAGGTACTGTTTGATTGCTATATATAGCCTAACAGCACACTAACTAGACTCAAAGCAGCTAGCGGCAAAATCATATGCACACCTGGCTTGACCAAGTCCCCGGTCTTCCACGAGTTCCGCGTCGTCGTCTGATTCCACGGCTGGGCGACCATCAGGTAGAGAGATTGGTACCGCATCCCAATACCGCTCCCCGGGCGCAACCTTTGTGAATTGTTTTCGGTGTCGCCATCGGGTGGTTCGATTGACCCAATTTGCGGTTACGCCATAGCACATCCCACAGTCACATAATACCATGCCATCTCTCCTGCCTTGTCCTTTCCGAGTTTCCATGGCATGTGCTTCGTCGCGAATCTGCCATTCTCTCTCGCGACATGTGAGGCGTTCGTCACACTCCTCGGAAGGCATTGACCTGTCAGTGTTAGCATGCGGTTAGATGGCGGTTAAGCCTCTAATGCCACACTAACCACGCATTAGGACTCGGGGAAAGGGCCTCTCACCCCGCAGGGCTCGCCTCTCCAAGGCCGAGGGTGGCGACCGCGGGTTGGCTGTCATCCGGCGGCTGCTGCTGGTCGGAGCTCGCGAATTCCATGGAGTTTGCACTCGACGCGTCGACGGGCATGCCCAGCTCGGGGGGCGGGGACGGCGAGGTTCCGCAGTGGGGCTCGTCGGGCCTGTCGGTGTTAGCATGCGGTTAGATGGCGGTTAAGCCTCTAATGCCACACTAACCACGCATTAGGACTCGGGGAAAGGGCCGCTCACCCCGCAGGGCTCGCCTCTCCAAGGCCGAGGGACGGTGGCGACTGCGGGTCGGATGTCATCCGGCGGCTGCTGCTGGTCGGAGCTCGCGAAGTCCATGGAGTTCGCACTCGACGCGTCGACGGGCATGCCCAGCTCGGGGGGCGGGGACGGCGAGGTTCCGCGGTGGGGCTCGTCGGGCCTGTCGGTGTTAGCATGCGGTTAGATGGCGGTTAAGTCTCTAATGCCACACTAACCACGCATTAGGACTCGGGGAAAGGGCCTCTCACCCCGCAGGGCTCGCCTCTCCAAGGCCGAGGGCCAACTTGCAAATGTCCCGACGAATATTTTTCAGGTTTACACCCACTGGAGGTAGCAATTCCCACCGCTGGTCGGCAAAGGTGATGGTCGAGGGTTTGTCGGCTAAGTCCAATAGATCCGGAAGGAGGCTCCAGATTGCCGCGTCGTTATTGCTAACGGTGTCCACATGGTGCAAGAACTCTCGAATCGACAGCACCGTCGTTTTCGTGCGCCCACTACCATCTGGAATACCTTTCCCACTGATCGGAAACCAGCTGTCGATGGTCACGGTGTGTTGCCTGCGGGAAAAATTGCACACACTGAGTGCCCAGCCCGTTATTTATGTGTGGTTAAGGTGTACTAATACCACACTAACCATACACTAAGTTCCAGATAGAGAAGAGGGCTCACTCACCTCGCTAGACCAACGTGCGTCGTCGAGGAGGAGGAGGAGTTCGATATCTTCCTGGACACTCGACTCCTCCTGGCTTTTGGATCTCGCGAGATCCATGGGAGGCGGCAATGGTGTCATTAGATCACCATGGTCGACAATGACCTCCGCAGGCCTGCAGATATATCGTTTTTAGGTTACTGATATGGTAGGATTAGCATGCTAATCACGCACTAACTACGCACTAAGGTGCTTGAGGAACCGTACCCGCGCTGGTTGGCGACGATGTTCATCATTTCGTTGGCAATAGATAGGAGGCAACTTTGCACACCATCTTCAGGTACTGTTATGTAGAACACGGTGCCACCATACATGATCTTGCCCCGCTCGGTCTTCAAAATGGGCGGAATCGGCAACCACGATGGGTAACGCCGTTGAATTGTTTGCATGTCTACTACGCAAGCATGGAAGTCCCGGGGAGTCATGCAGGTCGGTACGTCTTTTTCGTGACAACACGTGAAGATCTGTACCATGCCGACGTACCGCCACTTCTTCGCCTCCAGCACACAAGCACGTGCGTGGCAGAGGGCACGGGCTGTGTCTAGTGGACAGTTCCTGCCATGTTATTGTACCATTAGTTATCTAATACCGCACTAAGTGTACACTAACGTAACCACATAGGGCACTACCGTGTTGAATTAACTGGTTTGATTACATGCATATCAGGTATAGGGATAAAGGCATGGCTCACCCGTCATATATCGTCGCCACCGTGGTTGCCGCCCACTCGGATACTCGAAGCTTCTTTGTGCCCCCCTCATATTCTTGACCCAACCGGAAACCTTCGGGAACGGGTTGACGAGGTGGTGGTGGAGAAACAAGTGCGTGGGGTGCGGGGTTACGAATGGCTCTGCGGGCTAGTGGTGGGTCGGGTACACGTGAGGACACCGGCGCTCCTTGTTGTAGAAGAATCCCACGCCGGCCGGGAGTCGGTGTGGGTGCACGTTGGGGCGTGGGCTCGGGCGAAGGTGGATCCGGGCGAGAGGCTTGTGCACGAAGAGTCGCAAAATGTTCACCTTGACGTTTATTGTTCATTGCACAAATAGCATTTCTGCCCCACACGCACACCCCACCCCACCCCACCCTCCTACTATGTGACAGTCGCGTTGTTAGTGTGAATTTATCAGAAGGAATCTTTTGGGGAATGTTGCATTGTTGGTACGCTAACGGAAGACCTTAGGGCACTAACGTTACGCTAACTGAACGGGAATGTGCTTTAGTTAGTACGTCGTTAGCATGTTTTTTGTACACCAAACCAATCACCAGCAAAGCGTGAGTAGCCAAGCGGGCCTCTAGCAAGGTTGGTGTGGATGTGGTAGGTTTCACTTTCGAATTTTTGCGAATAAAAATTAGCAGTCGAATTTTTAAAGGCATTAGAGAATCTTCCATTTAGGGTTTTACGCCAACTGGACGCTAACGGGACGCTAACGGCAAGCCTTTGCGCAATAACGTTGCCCTAACTGCACACTAACAGAAAGAATCTTTTAGGGAATATGCCATTGTGAGTTAGTGC